>JACXIT010000243.1:157062-430871 GCA_014737525.1 Bombus difficillimus | reverse complement strand
TTTTTTTTTTTTTTTTTTTATTTTTTTTTTTTTTTTTTTTTTTTTTTTTTTTTTTTTTTTTTTTTTTTTTTTTTTTTTTTATGATAAGTAACTGCGTGTTTCAATGCAGAGGTCGAGTATATCCGAATTCCATGTTTTTATCTTTAAAACCGTTCCCCTAAGTGTTAAGCCGCTTTTAAGGCGATATTGTAAATACATATGTAATTGGAGTTTTGTTTCTTTTTCTTTTTTGTTACACATAGATCGAATATTATGAAATAAGCACCGGTATGATTTCAATGGCTATTAATTACTTAGTTTGTAACAGGTATTTTATAACCTACACTTAGAGAAAATGTTACATATACGTGCAATTTAATTTCTCGTATTATTATTGAAACCGATTATTATAAAACGATTTAACCTTCATCGATTAAAACGTTATGTACATTAGCGATTTTATTACTCGCATTTTCTGGCTTTGTAGAAGATTAAATTAAACTACGAATTTTTGATAATACATATTTTAAATTCTTTATCAACGTATTCTTACGATTATCGCATATCCCATAGCTTCGATACAATTTGAATTAAGTATGAAGCGCGTTACACCGTAATTTGTGTAGTATCCAATTTGATAAACTTCTTTGTACAATTTTAACAAGAGTTGCAATTTTTTATACATATTCAAATAGCTTAACGCGTTTGCTATCGACTTAGGACTAATTTAGATTCAATTTTAATTCTACGCTGCTTGTCGTCGATTATGCATTTCGGAAGTGACTAATCTATTCTTCGTACTTTTCATCGGAAAGCTTCGTTATCTCTTATTGTATGGCTTTCATCGCTTGGTGGAAAATGTCGAAGCTCGATAGAACGGAGTTCCTCCGGGATTAATTTTCGCTGCTCTATCGTCTACTATTCGCGTTAAATTCGCCTCCATTTTCGCGTCCGTTGTCGCGCAGCGTTCTCTTGAACGCTCATAATTGCGTTGGATTGCTCTTTTGTACGCCTTAAATTGTTACATTGGCGCTAATGTTTTAAACGTAGGGGTTCACGTTGAATTTATTATTGCAACAGTTAGACATTAACTTTTATTCGTGATGACGATTGCGTTTCTTAAATTTAAAAAGTACTAAGAGTTGCGATCTTTTGAATAAAATGCTTAGGTATTTTATTGCCGTTTTTAAAGGAATTTTCAAATTATTTTCCACTGATTAGCTGGAAACGTAGCTGCTACGTAGTGATGGAACGATCGGCCGAAATAGAATATCCAGATGGAATCTTGGATCGACCAAGTATCTTCTCGTTTCTCCTCGATTCGATTCTGTGCATTCGTAGCGCAAAATCGTCGGAAACGGATCAGACAGCGAACTGGGTATAATAAAGGACAAATGCGATTGTACTGAAATTATAATACGAATAGCACGGGAATTGTTCGTTTAATGTTCGAATTAAATCCCCCGTCGTCGAGCCGATCGCTAATTGAATAACCAGATGGAATCATTCGATGAATGATTGGATGAAAAATTTATCGTGAATCGTGAAATTCGGCCAGGCGTAGAATAATCGTTGTTACAAGTTAAACGTGACCTGTCGTCCTTTTCCGTCTCCCAACGTTTCGACCGCGTGCGTTCCCAGCCTCTATCTGAATTACAAAAGTCGCGGGATTAGGCGATCCGCTTAATTTCAGAATGTAATATATTATTCATACCCTGATCTGCATATCCCTTGGCGCGGTTATCCCCAGATAGAAAATACGGTACAAGATGCAAATGTAATTTATGCTTGCTAGCACCGCGACCGTAGCTTAGCACTTGGTCATCGGGCAGTTACGTAGCCGCGTGTGTGCACACGTATTACACCTGTCTCGTTAGTCTGGCCATCGATACCGTTCTTCGATGATTTTTATCCCTCGGCGGACTTAAACGCGAAAATAAAAAAGTGATTCTCGTCCATTATTTCCGGTTCTCTCTTGTGCACCGCCGTTCGTGTAAAACGTCTATTTTCGAATCCACAGAACTGTACTCGGGATTCGTTATTGCCTTTCTCTCTATTCCCTCGTCCGACGTGTGTTTCTTGATTACTTTAACATTCGGCCGTGTCGTTGCCTGTTTATAAATGCGCGTCGTGCGACGAGCTCGTAATTTTCCGCTATACTCCTACTATATGTCGGATCCAACCAATTCCAACTCTTTGATTTAACTTTCCGATGTATCCTATCGTATAACGATACATGGTGCCATGGTAACGAAAATTATAGAACAATGAGATTATGAAAAAAAAAAAAAAACCGTGAAAACTGTACAGTGTATCACAAAAGTTATGGAATTTATAAACCTATTAAAGATATAGCGGATAATAATAATCACGATAATTACTGCGTGCAATGTTCAAAATGCATTCTCCTGTTACGTTTAGGGCACGAAAAGTTGAATTGTTCGTGAAATTAATTAATTATCGTAACAAGTTGCCATTTGTATATTATTTATTACCGGCGCAAAGAGAATTTGTCTTTATGCGTTGCAATAATACCTTCCGATATATGATATCGTAATAATATAAGGAAACACATTGAGAAATGCGCTGCTCGTATTGATCGGCAATCGATATATTCGCGTTAACGGTTTTGTAATTCTCTTCTTTCCATGATATGTATTCAACGAGCACTCGCAGCATCGTTACACTAACGGCTGAGATTTCCACGCGAATTCCACGGGTCTTTTACGGACAGATACGTGCGCTAACATCGATGTATAACTTATCTCTCGGCCATGCGAATTCTTTCTTTCTTATTCAGGAATATTCTTCGACCGAACTTTCTCGGAACGAAATCTCGCAGTTTGGATTGTCGTTGATTAAGTTACATTCGCCCTTTTCGCTATAGAGTGCGCCGTAGATACGTACGTTATTAATTTTGACACGCATTTCCGTAACTCACAACGAATCGGATGCATGCAGATATAAAAATGTGGATTCTGAATACTTCGTTATAAAAATACGTATTAATGGCGATGGAAGTTGCCCCGCACTCTGGCAAATCGACTCGCCGTGGTAAAATTTCACTCCTCGTATTTTTCACTCTCTTGTTTTCTCGTTCGTTCGATCGAACGTGTTTTTCTCTACGTTCGAACGGTTTCGAATTCGACTATCGTCGAAGGGCGGAAAGTTCCGCGTTAATTGATTCGTAATTAAGCCGAGCTGCGTTTCGAATATCGCGCGTACCGTGTAATCTCCCTGACGGGTGAGAGTTTCGAGAGACGCGTCATTTCCTCGGGTTGGAAAATCGAACGTCGCCTCACCTCGACGGTAAGCGATTTCACGTTCCCGTTCCCCTTTGGGAACAAAATCGCAGATTTCTCGTGCGATTTTCCTACCATATGGATACATTTTCTAGTCATCGCGGTCGTCCTTCGAACGATCTCTATCTACCCGGACAAAATGCAGTGAGTTGTCGTTGCCTGGGAGGTGGAGGAAGAGAAAAAGAGAGAGGGAGAGAAAGAGAAAGAGAGAAAGGTTACCGCCGATTAATTTCCGTTTCTCTTTCGCTCGCCGTTCGTGCGAATCGTGCTCGACTGTTTTCGGGCCCGCTCAGGCGTATTATATCCTAGGCACACTATTGCGTTTTGTCTCGACCTACCGCTCCGATATTAAATCATTCGAGGCTCTTTATTAACGGGCACCCTGCTGATCGGATATTTAAAGCTGTTTCCGCCTGGCAGTAGACGATGTCGTAATTTTCGTGATTCAGCTGTGGATATAGTTTATAAATTACATTTTTCTCGAGATTAATTATTTGTATCTCGGAAAGGGAGGTGGGGTTCGGTGGTTCCCTCGAATTATCGATTTCAAAGAGCTTCAAATGCGACACTTTTACGGATTATTTTATCACTCGTGTTGTTTCATCCTGTCCAGTCCTGTTAACCGTATTATTCTTGAACTCATACTGCCCACCACGCGTTTTTGGATATTTCGCAATACGCCGAATTCGAAATCATTTCCTTCCTTTAAGTTTCATTCCCACCAATTTCACTTCGATGCTTCTATAAGAATTGATCAACAAATATATCTTTGCACCTCTAATCGAAAAAATATTATGCAGTTTACTTTCCTTTTAACCGCGTAGCTAAAATCAATAGCTCTTTATAAATATCGGCGCATGCGGTTTTTAATGTAGCTTCGTATGTTTTCGGGCGGCATAAAGTACGCAAAGAGTTTCGCTTTTATGATACCTGGCAGAGAAAGGTTTGGTATTTGTTCTGGCGAACGCGTAAACCATCAAATGTCTGCACTTCGTTCGATCCAGCATCCAGGAAACTGTCTGTTTAACTCTTCGTAAGTTATTAACGTGCACCGAGTTGGCCTCTGTTTGATGTACGACGACCCTGAAACGTTTTCGAACAGGTTAGGTTGTTAGGTTCGTACAAATAGCACATTTCTTGATGTTTGAGAAATTCGCAGTTCGAAAATATGAAACTGGAGCAATAGAAGAGAAAAACTGATCGAACGTCGTATTTTGAATCCTACCTGTTTGTTTCTTCGAAATAGAGAAATTAATTGTAGGTACATCTGCCTCCCGCGTTTGGTTTCTGTGCGCAGTCTTTTTTTTTTTTTTTTTTTTTATTAAAATATCGTTGTTTCCCTTATCGATATTATCGATAGAATTTCCTGATCTTTCTCTGGATCTTCACAGTAAGAGACGATCAACGTTGAATTCTACAAACGAACATTAAACTATCCCAACATTTACATAAGCTTCTTCAAATGCTAAATTCATACTCTCTGTAGCTATTACGATGCCTTTTCAACGTTTAAACTCACAAAAAGGTTACGCGAATATTCCTGCGCGATGATTCATGAAAATAATGGAATTCAAATTCGGAAAATAATGTACTGTTAAATGATGGAATTTTCCACGATGTTGTTATAATATTCAAGACGTACATTATGGGCAAATGTATTCCTCTCTAACGTTATTTCTAACGACGTAAATTTCGAAAAAATATTTCGTATGTACTACTTTTTGACATAACTGAATAGATATTCGTTTAATATGTAAATGAATATTATAAAAGCCAATAAAAGAAAAGAAAAAAGAAAAAAGAAAAACGAAAAACGAAAAAAAAAGGGAGCTGCCGATTCCACACGAATTCCTACTATGGAGGAATTAGCTAAAAGGTAGCCAAATCGTTAATAAAATACGACGAGCAGATAGCACAGTCTAAAACGTACGTTGCATGCTTGCCCATGAAAAAAGTCCATAACGTTTTATTGCTTGAAATCGCTTTCGTCGAATACCGCATGCATTATGTACGTTACTCAAAGCCGCAGCAGGTCAATACATCTTCGAAGTCGGCCACATTCCCTCAGTTTCTTGCGATTCGAATATTGAAATGGCGCATCCAGCCCGTCCTCCCACCCACTTTCCTCCCCTTTTTTTTCCCTCTGTTTCTTCTATCAAAGCCCCCAAACTATCTTGGAGAATAAAATACCGAGGGTCGCCAGGGAAAAAGAAGAGATTTCCGCCGATTAATTTCCGTTCCCCGTTCCTCCGTCGTTCGTGCGAATCGCGCGAATCGTTTTCAAGTCCGTCGAGGCATATTATATCCTCGAATCATCGTCCTACTCCGCCTATCGGACTCTTTCTCTCTTTCTCTTTCCGCAGCCCGATCTACCCTTTCGTACGCTCCCTCGTCCGGCGATCCCCGAATTCGTTATAACCGAGAGCCGGGAACCACGCAACCGTAACTTTGCTGGATACGATATACGGCCGAGGAGCAAAGAGACGAGAGGAAAGGAACGCTTTACCCCGTTCGACGGACGGAGAAAGATGGCTCGAATCAAATTTACAGACTTCCTGCACCTCCAGACAGAAAGCCCCGAGCGACGCCTAGGAGAAGAGAGACTGGGTCGGTGGTTTCCTCTTACGGTTGCGAGCGATACAATACCGCGCGCTCTCTTGTCACCGATCGTTTCGAAATGTTTTCCGGCGTTTGCTCGACGACAAGCTACAGAAGTAGATTTCGCGTTATTTATTTAACTGGAAACACGTACTGGCGCGCCGTGTACGCACCCCGGCAATACCGATTAACCGAAAGCTTCCCTTCCTTGCTCGCTAGCTCGCTCACGCGCGCACGCGAACGACCAGCGGAGGGTAATTGGTTTCGGCCAATCAGCGTGCATTCGTCGGAACGTGCCGCTTATAACGCTTCTGTGTTTGTTGTAATTAGGATGTCAACGAATAATGCGTGTCCGGTAATTATCGATGATATCTGACTTTACCGACCGGGACATTCGGATTAATTTCGATACTGAATTCGACGGGACCATGCGGTAATTAGTTTATTATGTTTGCTGTCGCGCTTGCTTCCCTTTGGGCCCTCCCGTATCTCTAGCTGTGTAAGATATTTAGCGTTCATCGAGGTTCGCCGGTTAACGAATATTTGATGTCGTTTGAAAGTTCGGCACGGCAATGAAACCTCTAATAGGGCAAATATCGTTGGAAAACGGCTTGTAATCAGTGACTGTTCGATTATTCTTTCGACGATATAACGAAAGGGTAACTGGCTGAGAAATTGCACGCCGTTCTGGTGTTTATCGCGATCTGTTCCGATGCCACAAATTTTAAAGATTTCCCTCTAGATACGTATATAATAGAAAATGATATAATTTCAGTGCGATTAAGAAGAAGCGTAGAGGCGGATAGTTGTCGCAGCATCTACGATAGCATTGGTAGTTGCCTTATCTATTCGAAGTTTCATCGTGCTAATTACCACATCGGATAAAGTTGCAAATTTCCTAAATCAGTTATGAGCTTATTATCGAACGTTTGTTATTTGTTTTATTCGTAACATTGGAACTTTGAGAAATTAACCTTGTTTTCTCGCGTATTAAAAGTTTCTTTAACATTTTTTTAACGAGATACGTAAAAGACAGCGGATTATAATAAAGCATGAAATAGAAAAGAAGAGCATTCTTTCTCTGTCGCATTTACGCGTTGCTTGAGAAGTTGCAGTAAGAACAAACGCATTTTCTCATAAAACTTAGCTTTCTAAGTTTGTCATAGTAAAAGTAGATTGTACGAAGTGGTAGTTCTAACTTACGCTACCATTTCCGTAATGAGAGCAGAAAAATTAAACGCAGAAGATAAATATTCTTTTTTGCAAGATATGTTTGTTTAGTTAATGTAATTGCGTGTATCCACGTTGCCCGTTCCGTTAACTGAAAAATCACCAGTTCCGCTAGATCCTCTGAATTTCGGAACACTTTGTCCTAGCGTAAGTTGCATCGTCGTATATCTAATTAAATTTCTAGCAATTATCAAGCGGTATCGGTCGTAAAATTTCATTTTCCGTTGCAAATGGATGTTAAATTTTTGCACCTGGTCGAACCGGGAACTCGCAACGAATCTTATGGAAAAAGCTTCGAGCGGAAATTAATTCCAGGGCTTAATAAAAGCGGTAATGAGCCACGAAGATTAGGGAATCGTCGCACGACCTTATCGACGCGCGATTTTCATTATTTATAGCGTTTGCTTCGCCGTTCTGTCCAAACGGGACGGAAAAAGTAGAAACGAAAATCGTACGGTCGTTTCAATTCTTTTATTCGTATATCCTGTGCTTCGAAACGTACAATTAACGCGTATACCGATCACGAGTAAATCCAGTCTACGTTGCGTTTCACGTTCGTCAGTCGCGGCTTACGCGCCGATCGATATTCTCGGTTTTCAAAAACTCATTATCCGTAAAATTAGACTTGGAATCTAATTTCATGGCAAAAGATTTTATTACTTCTCTAGAAAAATTGCAATTCCCCGATGTTATCCTAATACCACCCGCGGCTATCGACATCGTCGCTGCCGGTGGACAAAAGTTTGCGAGTAAATTGGCCGACTCTTCGCAGTTTCGTTCGCTACGCGGGTGTAAAGCATCAAACGTCGCAAGTATCAAGTCGGGGAATGCTCGGAGGCCGGTTCCCGCAGCGTTTCAAGCGTTGGAAGTAGAGATTGTTTCGCACGGGTTACGAAGGCTCGGGGATTGCTTCACAAGTCTTTTGAGGTTGAAATTGCAGACAGAGAGATGAACGTCGGTGTCGGTGTTTGAGGTACGCGAGGAACGTGACTCTTCTAGATATACACGTCTGGTTACGCGCGGTTTATCGAGTTTCGTTTTTCTTACCGCGTTTCCTTCGTCCTTCGAAAATCTTACTTTCCTCGGACGCTCGACACCAAGGCGTCCAAGTTTAGCCTTTTACTTCGTCTTGTTATCCTATCGCTCGTCAATGTGCGCTGATTCAAGTCGCGTCCAGAGGATATTATAGAAAATAGCTTTATTTCGTCGTATTTATGGTTAATAAATTATCATCGTTAAACGAAGCAGGCGAACGATCGTGCCGCGGCACTCGAAACCTGGGTTTACTCCGACCAAGATGATTAACAGCCACACTGGCAATTAAGCAAATTATCGCGGCGCGACGCGACGCGACATCGCGAAAAACAGTCGGTAGACGTCAAGTCGGATAAACGAAGGCTCTGCCACGGATACGGATTTCGATAGCTTCTTGCGACCGTTATGTTACGTACTCGATCGTTCTGAAATAGAAATGGCGCGCCGAGCGACAATTATGGTTTCTCCGAGTGCAATAATAACACGGTTCATTAACATAAAAGATAGGTGCGCGTGCTGTAAAAAAAAAAAAAAAAAAAAAACTAGAAAAACATCGATGAATTTACTAGCCTACTTTAATGCTTTAGGTGAATGTATTCGAGCAGGCGTAAACTGAATTTTTCAAATAACGAGTTGAAAAAGTTGAACGACTGCTTGCATTTGAACGAGGTTGAGTCGTGAATAGTTTCACAGATGGAAGCAGTAAGTTTAATTAGAGTCTGAAGGCAGAGATTAACGAATAGATAGAAAGTTAAGTAGTATGAAATAGGTTTGAAGAAAAATAAGAAGCTTACTCGCGAAGTCATAAAAACTTTTTCATTTTTACAGAATAGAAAGATCGAGCTGCGCGCGGACAGGCATTTACTCGCGAGACGTTAAATAAAATAGTAAAAGATACGATCGCGCGAAACTCTTACTCTCCACTCTCTCAAACTAACGCTGTATTCTTAACTCGGATTCCATCTCTAATTTTTCGGTAACTTTTCTAATTGACTCTCTCTCTCTCTCTCTCTCTGCGCGCCTATCTTTCTCCGCTCTACATACGCCAGGTACTCGATTATCCGGATAGTTCGCGCCACTTTCTTATAAGCGATGTTCCAATAATTTGCTACAAG
This sequence comes from Bombus difficillimus, assembly GCA_014737525.1. Lineage (NCBI taxonomy): Eukaryota > Metazoa > Arthropoda > Insecta > Hymenoptera > Apidae > Bombus > Bombus difficillimus. Next base: position 421,612 of record JACXIT010000243.1, on the reverse strand, counting down.
CGAATCTCTATAAACGCACGCGAACGATATATGGCTTCTTACTTACCTAAAAGCTTACAGCAAACTGGAAGATCCGATACCTACTCGTCGCTCGCACATCCGTCGTTCTCTTCCGAGCATCTGCACTTCTCAAAATTTTATCATTTTCACGATATCGTCGTAAACGTTCATTGGCAGGTATAAACGGGCATTACTATCCAAACTAAAACGATAAACATATCGTTTTTAGACTCGTCAGAAAAATGGCAACACGAATTATATAAAAATTGTACGTTGTAAGTTTACCCCGGAACGAACCGATCCGTAAGAAGTTGAAAACACCTTGATACCATGCGATCGCAACGCAACCCATTTTACGATTATCGTTCGGCGTTAAAAATATCCGACGATAAGGATAGAGAAAAAAGTCGAGTCACGAACTGTTGGCCGGCAACGCGTCTGTTTGCCGGCTAATAAGAGCGTATCGCGGAGGAAAGAAATTGGAAGGCAGCGAGGTAAATGGAAAGTCGTCGCGATATGGATGCGAATACGAGTGCTTTCGGAGAATCAAGACGAGGGTGCGGCACGAAAGACGTCGTTGTCACGTAGTCTCCTGATGGCCCCGAGAATTCACGGACCTCGACGGGGGCTTTAAAAGGAAGAAATATTAATCCAAGTTAAGCTTACATAACGATGAAACACGGCTGTTTCCACCGCCGAAGTGAAGTTCTCATGGAGCCTGCAAGGAGAGAGTGCTCCCTAACTAGACAAAGGCGAAGGACGCGCGGCGAGGCCACTCTTGTTTCGTCGTGTATACATATTCGCGACTGTGCCGCGCGTGTGTCTCTCTGTACGGTCGTGTATGTATACGGGATAAAGGGAGAAATTTATTATGCCGCCGGTAAAAAATATCAGTCTCTGTTATACGTATGCGAGTTAATTAAACTCGGGTATACTATACGTGGATATCAACGAGTCGTCGATGATATCTTTTTCAACGACGGGAGGCACGGATGCTTGTCGAATGTGTGGAAAAATACCGAGTACCGGCGTAAAAATGATGGAAATATTCAGCTCTTAATCTTAATCTTAATTTGTTTGTATTTTAGATGATCTTGGATAAAATATTTTAGACAGGGTTTACTTACTACTAAATAGAGCGATATTTGATTTGATTCGCTTTATAGACTACTAATGATTTAAACGAGTTCTCTCTTTTTTTTTTTTTATTAATAACGTACAATTTAATAAGTAGAAATATTTTACGTTAAAGAGAAAGTGAGATTTACCACTTGATAGATCGTTTACCGCTTAATAATACACGTACGAAAGTTATGGAATGTGTAAATAAGTTAAAATGTTGCACACGATTTATTTACATACGCATTATCATGTCATCGGGCTATGCTCGTAACCAAAGCAAGCTTTTAAAGTGCGAAAATTGCGTCGTTCCGGTGGCACGTGTGCACATTGAATGTAGTTAATTACCCGATGAGGCGAAATGAAGCAAAATAGAACAAGAGAATTTTATAGCGATACGTGTGTCGTAACGGTTTTAACGTGGATGAGCGAATGGAAACTTTGACGTAATACGAATGCCGCATTGTTTATTTTGCTCTAACTAAAACGAAGGAACGAGAGATAATCTCTCTCTCTCTCGAAGGGCTGCGATAAGATGACAATTTCGAATCTCGAATACAACGAGATCCTTTAACCCAGAAAGGAAAATATGGCGTAAATTCGTATGGAATGAAAATTTCGATTTTTCTATATCTAGGATCAACGAAACGAAAACGAACGAAGACAGTCGAATTCAAAGTTCTACAGGAATGCGTCTAGCGACTCGAGGTTGACGCGACTTGACTCGAACCGAGAGATACCGGCAAGATAACGCAAGATTTGCGCGACGCTACGTCACACCGGTCGATTTGCATAAATAAGGCGTACACCGGTGTTCCATCAGGTATTATGCTCTCAAAATGCATCGAATACGGAGAGTAGCCATGCATCGGGGATGAACGCGTCAGGTGCCCCTCTGCATAGAGTTCCGCGTATGCGTGGCGGTAATCCCGGTTCGGTGAAGGGACGAAAGAGAGAAAGAGAGAAAGAGAGCGGTTGGAAACGTGGAATACCTGACCATGATAAATGCCCGACGCACATCACTCTCGGCGACGCGCGTCGCTCGAAACGGCTGCAATGCAGCCTCGTACCTATTATGCTAAAATGCAATCTCCTGATAACCGCAGCGGCGTCATTGTGGAGCTTAATCTCACCTATCTGTACAGTCATGGGGGAGTGGGAAACAAAATGGGAATGAGAGACCGACCGGGCTCTCGGTGATTCGGGATAAAGAGCGGGATCGGTGATAGTGGCTGGATGAGAGGTCGTTCCGGAGAGAAACGGAGCGTTTGAGAAGGAGAAAACGAGAGAGGGAAGAACGACGGTGGTGCGGATGCTGGGGTTAAAGCAAGAGAAACGGAATAACCTGCGAGTGATAGAGGCGGACAATAGCGGTAGACTCGAGAGATACGAAAAGAAATAAATTCCACGATCGATAAGCGTTCGGCCGAACGTCAAAGCGCGGCTGTGTAGGTGAACACCAGTGTGCTACGGATCTTTGATAAAAAGAAGAAGAAGAAGAAAAAAAAAAAAGAAGGAAAAGGGAGCGGGTAGGGGAAACGGCAATCGACGTGTCGTTTCGGATGGGACGAAGCGTAGAACCGGCTCTGAATCTTTCTTGCTTACAAGCTGCCGCTTTGGTATCCCGATCATTGGCGAATGGTGGACGCGTGTAACGATTAGATCGGAGTAACCAAGTTTCGGGGATGTTGATTGTTTCGTCTTAATTAGCGTGATAAGATTTGATAGGAGTTGGAGAGTTTCGAGGGATGATCGAGCTCCGGGTTAGAGATAACGATAATTTCGTTTGGTTCGAACGAATTCCACGAAGATTCTATTTGATCGCTACAGTTTAAAAAACGTAAAAAAAAATATGTTTATTTTTATTTGTTTATATTTGCTTTTATTTATCGATATATATTAATTGGGCAAACACAGAGGTAGATAATCGAAAGTTGCGATGTTTACAGTATAAATGCTGTCTCGTATTTCCATCGTTTTTTAACACGACGTTATTAGACGGTATAAGAATGCTACCGCTTTGAGGAAAAATTGTATTATTATTTCGTTCGATCGTAATTTTCGTGTCGCGTAATGATAAAAAAAAAAAAAAACTGTCCCTTTCGTTCAACGGAGTTGTCGATACAAGAGATGCAATTTAATCAAAATACTCGTTGCGACGCAAAACAGTTTTCCGTTGTTTGGTAAAAATATTCTAATTCCAATGATATTTTTGCGATGCGAGAAAAAATTCATCCGGCAAGAAGCATTTTCATTAGCAGCACTACCGCAATCTTGTTCGTTTCTTTTTTTAAATGCCCTATTCCCACTTGCGTTCCCGTTATTCAACAACGTCCAACGTTGACCTCCGACGAAAAAGACGATCCCAGTTTCGAGTTTTATCGGGGAGAAAAAAAAGCACGTAGCGGAAAATACGCGAGGAATTTTTTTCAATGTATAACACCGTTTAACGTTCTAAGTCGTCGCATTATCGTGGCGCTAGATAAACTCGAAACAAATATGCCGTCGTGTTATTATCGTGTGAGCGTTGTATATTATTGGACGTTTCTACCGTTTGTCTTTGTAGCGATGAAAAATGCGCCAGTTTTGCGGCGTGCTACCGCAGTCGGTAAAAAACTAGGTAAAAGCAGTTATACTGTGTCAACGGAATAGTAAATTATAGGGAAAATAAACGTTCTTCTTCCGGACGTAATCGGCTTACTTGTCCATTATTTTGACATTTATACCGGATCGTAGTCTCATGTTTGATCTATCGTGATATAACGACTAACAAATAAAAGAAACTAGCGTTGTTCGAGGATGAGAAGCGGAATTCTCGCACGTTTGCGTATCCAGCTTCGATGCGTATCATCGTTCCGCGTACGTTGTTTTCGTGAAAATCGCAGTTAGGCATGGAAGTTAGCGCGCGTCTTCTACGTATAATCCTCCTTCGACAAACACATCGGCGCGTATCAATACGATAAACTCGTTGGAAATCTTTCCGAGTTGCTTTTTCCAGTTCCTGAAATTCGGTCGAACAAGGTCAAAAATCCATTTTACTTACGTTTTTAGTTCGGTGAACGCATCAAACAGAAACGCCAATATACCAGGTCCTCGGAAGCCCTGGGAAAAATGTACCGTCGACTCGGACGATTGCCGTGACTTAGTCAATGGATCAAAAGAAGTATTTCCTCCGCCTTCGCAGCTACAAAATCGTTCGCCGTTTAGCTCTCTTCGGAGGAACATTCGAAAAGTTTAGATACCTCTTCGGGATCCTCTTCCAGGCGAGCGAATAAGCAGGTATTAAGGGCTTAGACCACAGATCGAATTCGGAGAGAAGAGTACCTATACCTAACACATTTTGCCTGGTCTCGCACACGCGCGCGCACACACACACTTTTTCTTCTCCTTGCCTTTATTTGTTTTCCTCGTTTCTCTTTCTCCGATTTTCTGTTATCTCTCCTCTTTTTCATCCCGCCTCTGTTTTACTCGTTCGCCACGCCCTAGGCTGCACAAGCACCGTGAACGTAGTAGGATGCCGGTTGGACTAAGCGAGTTTAAACATCGAGGATCGTCGAACTGCTCGACCAGCTTCGTCGCGAAAGCGAAAGAGGGTTTAACGGAGGATCATCGTCCGATTTCGCCTAAGTTTCATCGGCGAGGACGTCTGCCATCGTGTGGCGCTTCTAATTACGTCCACGCGGAACCTACGATCTCATTCTCTTCCGACTGTCGTCTTGATTACGCGTGTCCACGCGTCTAGAAACACTTTGGGCATTGGATATTCCCTTGTTTCCTCCTTTCGCAATTTGTCTGTCGAAAGTGCACGTCCAATTGTAAGAACGAAGATATTACTATATCACGAAGAATCGTCTCTTCTTACCGTTATAACGAACTCTCTGAATCGTGTAACTTTTCAAATATAACGCAAAATATTCGGCATCATCGAGTTGTGCGCAGTACGATACGTTTTAATACGATTAAATTTTGACAAACTGAAGTTGTTGCTGAAAAATTCGGATATCGAATTTGGTATCGTGTCATTAACAAAGGGAACGTACATACGTGTAATTTCGTCATTTTATGAAAATATTGAAGATATTTTGGACAGCAGAATTTCGACAATAAAATTAAATCTTTTGTTTTCCTTGTTGGCGATTACTAAACGCTACTGTTTAATTTTTCCGTTTTCAAACGGATACATATTATTTGCAAATATTTTAACGATTGTTCGTTGAAACTGTGACGTGCTACCTTTTTCGGTATTTTCATTTCGATGTCGCGAAAGCGGTGCATTTACCTCGCCCAAACATCGAACTCGAAGCGTGTGTTGTGCTGACCGAATCTCACTTCACGATCGATGCTTCATGGGGACAATACTACGGGATGCAGGATGCTCGAAATGACTGAGGTTAAGCATCGGAGATGTTCAAACTACTCGACTAGCTTCGTATCCGAGCAGAAAGTACGTTTAATCAAGTGCCATTGGTCGGAGATTCACTGCAGAGAAAAGAGAATTTCGCTAATATCCGATGCGGAAATTGATTGCACTTTCCAATAAAATGTCCAAAATCGGTTGATTAATCGATTAAACATACGAGTGTATATCTCTATGCGAATAAGGTTATTCCGATATTTTAATTCGTATTAATTCCATCGCTTCTCACTTACATTTTAGACTTGAACACTTTATAGAATTTCTGTGACTGAGAAGAGCTTCGTTTACAATTGCACATATTTCGATTTATTCCCAAGTAAATTGCCCAGATAAAGGGAAAAGAAAGAGAATTTCAGCCTCACGGCCTAAAGCCTGTTCCAAGGCTTACTTCGAATTAGACAACCGCTTCGGGATTGCCATCGTCTTGGCTTGATCTCCGAATTTATCATCTTCGTTCCATCTCCCTCTCTCTCTCTCTCTCTCTTTCTCTTCCACCCTCTTCATTCCTCTTCCTTCCTCTTCCTTTCTCTCTTTCTCCCGCTATCACTTTTACTTAAGCATCGCATCAATACCTTTCGAATATGCTTAGCGAGAAGTCGTGGCGGGCGTTAAGAGATGATAGAACTGGAAGGATATGGAATAGCTTATAAGTAGGGAGGAAGGGAGAGGTTAGACGGTAGGAGTGCCGCTCGTCGAAGGGCGAAGAAGAAGCCGTAGAACGGAGATAGGTTACGAAGACGAGGTTAGAGTAATCCGCAAAGCTCGTCGTGTAATTTCCCATAAGACCGATCGAGAGCTTGTACTTTGCTTTTGTCAAACGTATTTGTATCTGTGTGTTTCGTACGAGCGCAGCGTCTACGTCGTTACATCTCTTAAAGTAGCATCGAGTTGTCCGTTAGCGTGAATCTCGACGCGGCAATCGAAAATGCATTTTTCTCCGCCTCTCCTCCCTTCCCTTTTCGACGGTCATCCACTCTTTCTATCGCTTCTGTTCGCTTTGACCGAATCGCTCTACACGGGTGTCACGGAGCTTAATTAAGCTAATGGATATCCGTAATTGATGCAACGAGACTGTCCACCGGCGATCCACCGTTTTCTGCTGTTCGTGACATTCGTTCGTCGATAGGTGGATAGGTGGGCCATGATAAATATCGGTTTGAGTTGCTGGCCCTTCGATAGGCTACCGTGTAATTGCGGCTAATCGATTGGAATGGAATTCGAAAGCGGCGTTTCAAAACCCTGGAAAGATTTCTTTGTTCCCTACTGCCTGGGCTTTAGGGGATGCTCGTTGGATCCCGATGATTTTTCGTCTTGTACGTCGCTTCAAAGACGTTGTTGTTATTCTCTCGTACTACATGGCTAAAGATCATATACACTTGAAAAACCGCGCTGCACGAAATTGGAAAGTCGAAGGGTGCTTTAAATCTTCTTCGTAATAATATTACTCCTGAATTTAGGTGGAACATTTGCGGAAAATTAGGTTTTCCAACCGTGGAATATTCATTCATTCGCGAGAAGTCCGTAGTTCCGTAAGGATGGTCGATTTTCGACAGAAAGAAGAAGATTATTTTTGCTTCATCGAATCGTATTAACGTCTTAACCATGTCGATTGTTCGTTCAGGTGGGACATATTTTCCATCCACTGTGCGAACCACAGTTAAACCGCGCGAACCGCATCTAATTTTAGCACGCGGTATGATTCAACGCGACATAGAAACCGCTTCGTGCACAACGGTTTCCCTCGTAAAGGAAATAGAAACGTTTGGACGATTCTGATGGTTTTCGTTCAATCAACGACAGGAACACAAGTTATCGGCAAATTTCAACATGATCGGTCGTTAATTATTCCCTGTTTTCTTTCCTACCGTTTTCACGAAACAATATTCGTTTTAACAAATATTTTGATTTCATTTCCGACAGTATTTCGCAACCTTTCGCAAAAATGCCAAAACGCAGATTTTGGAATTGTTTGCATTTTCATGCGGTTACAAGATGCAAGCAACGGTACTACGAACCTAACGATACGGTAGTAGGTACATTTTTAAGTGTTAAAGCGATACTTTAAATCGTCCCTGGCGCGTTAAATTAATAAAAATTCTGCACGTTAAATTAGTTCGTTCGAACTTTGGTTTAGCCGAACCTATAACCATGTCATTTAAACGTTATACTCGAATACCATAGACTGTCGCTTTCAGCTCGGCAAGCAGCAAAGGATTAATCCTCGCGTCTCGAGAACGCCGCTGCAAGAACGGCAAAAAGCTCTGCTCATGGAACTATTTTCCAGCTGCTGCGCGAGATTGAATTTCCATTGAAAAGCCTCGACGGCGTAGTTTCTTCCGATGCTTGCTGGATCCCTGCGTTAAATCGGAGGAATCTTCTCCGGTGGAAGAAGCGTGTCACGTCGTCCACTTAAATACCCGTCAAGGAACGCGTTTAAAAAGTTGCGCTTTCTTCTTGAAGCAAGATCCTCCGATATGTCGGTACGTACGTTTGTTGTACGTTCGCGTATCCACCTGCCCGACGAGACGAGACGTTCTGCGCGACAAGACGGGGCAAGGAACTTTAATGCAACGTACTTAAGGGGAACATAATGGAATCCACGACGCGTAAACATATCTGGGCTGGTATAATACGAGCTAGAGATAAGCTTGGTCGTAGTTCGATGTCTCTACGTTGCGCAACGAACGAGTTAAGTCAGCAGTCGCTAAATCGATAACCAACTTTGTTTCTATCGTCGTCGACGACAACTCGAACGCTCGTGCATAGCTATACGTTTATGTAAGCACGTACGTGCATTGGCAGAGAAATTATCGCGTTTCGACTACGTGTAAAAAGGGACGTCGAAAAGGTGGAAGGGGTGGCAACGTGGACGCCGTTGCATTCAGGTTACACGAGTCGCGGACAGGATTAATCGCTTTCCACGATTGTTTCGAACGACACAGGCCCTCGATGTTCTATTATCCGTGTCTTGATTGTCGCGTTGAATTCGCTTAGGAAGTCGATGCTTCCTTTCGTTTCTTCGCGTCCCCATACCCTTTTACGAGGAACAAACGGCGAAGAGAATAATTAGGATTTAATAAGGTACGATGGGATCTTTCCGCGTGCTTCGCGAATCATCGCCGATAGAACAACGTCGCAGCCTCCGAGGCAAGCACCTAAATTGGAGGTATTTTCACGTTCCCTATACATCGGTAATAATCGATGGCAAAATACGAGGCGACTACTGTACGGTCGAGAAGAGATCGAACACTTATCAGCCGAATGCGAATACGACGTTCCAAGATCATCGACGCCTCGACGCCTAGCAAACTCCATCCCCTTAGCAAAAGAATACGGTACACGAATCACGATAAAACGCTTAATCTTGAACTGTCGCAAGCATAACACAGTCCGCGAGAAACATTTGTGGAAGTCTCGCCTCAGGGAAAACTTAGGGGATGGAACAATCCACGACTTAACTAAAATTCTTGAAGGAAACAGGGTTGGTCAATAAATTAGTTTAATGTAAAACGTTATTCCGCACCGCGCTCCCTAAGGTGTCGCTACTAACCACGTTGTTCATGCGATATTGATTAATTAAAAAAAAGGAAAAAACAGAAAAAGAAAGAAAAATATCGATACGTTATTATGCTTTTACACCTTTCTTCTGCAACAGATAGTACACGTATACTTCTATCGCTTCAAATGTTACGCGTTGCTTTAAACGTTATAATCAACATTTTACGAGGGAAACGCGGGAAAAAATTATTCTCCTCGTATCGTTCGATGCTAATATTCTTATTCGTAGTTGTGTTGTTTTTTCAAGTTGTAATTTAAGAAGAATAATTTATTATCAAAGAATTGCAATATTTCTTTTATGCGCCGTTCCACGATATTGTCAATTTACGCGTAGAATCTACTGGAAAGAAGATATTCATCGAACTCCGGTTTCGAAGTAAAAATTCACGGATACAGGGACGATTAAAAGCTCTCCAATATCACTCATAAAGCTTAATAAAGCTCGAAGGTTTTAATTTTTTCTTTGCGCAAATGCTGTCTTTTACTAGCGTCGAGTTATTAGTAGATGCCCACTTTTTAGAATTTTTAATAAGGACAGAGGGCTCTCTAATGCATCCGTTATATTCAACGTTCTTTTCAAAGGGATTATATCGCGGCCGATATTGCGAAAAGAACGTCGTTTAGACGTGAAATAATTCAATCAAACCAATGTTATTCGACGTAAACTTCTGCTACAAATGTAGCGTGAAAAACTAGCAAACGTAACGAAATTCTGAAGGAAAATGATTGTTACTCCTCCAGCGCGAGGGATGTGAATAATCGTTGAAGGACAAATATAATTTTTCACTCGCCTGTTTCCAACGATCTACGATAGAACGAAAACGATAAAGGAAGAAAGTTCGTTACGAAATTCTCTAACTGCCGTTTCGAGACGAGAATCGATAGAACGATATACGCGTAGGTGGAATTGAGAAATTTACAAATTTGCAAGAGTTTGCCTTTACCTGAAAGAAAATGATTTAAAGAGGAAATAATGTTCTGGTATTGCTACACACGATTGCAGGGAACTTAACGTTTTATCGACGAGACGCTTTTACAATTTTGCCAGAGCCAAAGCGTTTTGAACGTTTATGCGATACGTATATATATCGCGATATGATTGTTTCGTTGTAATACGCTAAGTGGCGTTTCCGACGTGGATAAATAAGGATCGATTGAGATAAACCAAGCGATTTTTGTTTCGTACGTATTGATGCGTGGAAACTCGAAACTTCTCGACCGGGGCAGAAAAACACCGAAAATAAAAGTCGGCGACCGACGCGAGACAATCGGGAAGGCGCGAGTATGTGGTTGGCGCGAAATTACTGGTTTTGCTTGGCTCGCATCTCGATCGAAGCTGACAGCACTTCGCAGCTAACGCGAACTCAACTACTTAATAATGTAACAGTCAGCCAACCACTATGCGCCCATTATGCTTCTATGTACGTTGCGCAAGAAGTAGAGGCAACAGCCTGGTGGTCGTAATATAGGATTCGCATCCTGTATCGCGTTGCTGCCGTTCGTTGTGTCTGTGGCCTGCGTGAAAACACAACGGATTCTCCGGTATGCCCTGTTAGCTTCTTCGGCCGGTTCTTGCGCGTGTTTCGCTTGTTTTCGTTCAAGTTGACGACGGAGGGCCAAAAGGGTGAGAGAGAGAGAGAGGCTGTCGATGTCTTTGCTCCCCTTTCGCGTTTTACTTTTAATCCTCCGAGTAAATAGAAGAAATCCTGTCGTTGTCGCGCGCCCGTATAGCTACCTATTAGCAGTAACAGTCAGCAGTAGCAACGTTCGAAGCGTTCCTGTTTTCTCCGCGGCGTAGTTTGTTTCGCCTTGCTTGCCCAATTTTCCCTTTTCTCGCCATCTTTCGCTTCTCTTCCACGTTCTCCGTCCCGGAGATACGAGACTGTACGGGATTGTCTTTCGAAAGCTCGAGCGACTCCTTCCAACGAAGCTTTCAATTCTGTCACGGGACTGTTCATTTTCCGCTACCGAAATGCGATCGACGGAGGTCGCTGGATGATCGATGCGCTGCCGCGATTGATACGATCGCGATAAGTCCATAATCGTTGTTATTCTTTCGATTGTGTATTCCAACGATATTCGTTGCTTTTGAAAACTCGCGCCTCGCTCGGACTTTTACGCAAATGCCATTTTTTTTTTACGAAATACCACTGATCACGAAAAGAGATTTAAAGGACTAATCGCGCTGTAATCGTCGAATCATTTCTTCAAACTCTTAATACGCGAGCTTCTCTTTGCTTCAGTCCTCTATTAAAAGTTCTTAGACTTTATTCTCACGAATTTGTTCAACGAAACAAGTATAGAATTCTTTGGAAAAATTAGTACTTTATTTATTTATTTATTTACATTTAGTCAAGTATGCATTGGACGCTTTAAAAGCAGACGTAATTCCTAGTCGAATAGTAGAACTTCTTTACACGAATAACTCGCGAAAATGTATGTAATGTACGAAGGGATGACTTTTTGCTCTGCTACGGCAACGTAACGACAATTGATCTTTGAAATTTTTAGAAAACTTATCCTATCCTACTTTGTAAGTAAATTTGTCTCTTTCGAGCACGCGTTGACTCCAGTTATATATTTTAATTTTCAACAAGTTATTCGCATCTTATCCTTTAAATTAACGCAGGTATACCTCGAATAAGTTTGTACGAAAGAAGTAACTTCTCGCGTGCGTTACTCGCGTTTGAAACACGAACGTGTCCTCCTACCTACCATTAAAGTACTCCCATAATATTAATTTGGCGTGTGACGAAAGAAAGAACGTAAGCTTCTTTCTAGCGTGCGTTTGCACGATTGTTCTTCGTCTGCTTTTCTTCTCGTGTGTTTCCAGATCGCCGTACAGGTTATTGTATTCGGTCTTTGTATTTTATAATTTGTTTTATAACTTTGTATAATATCGTTTTTTTAGCATTTATAGTAGCATAATTAAAAAAATTACTGCATATATATATATATATCTATTTCTTAAAATTGTTTCTTTTAAATACAAATAGAAAAGAAGGTTACTCGTGTTTGCCGGAGAAAGAATCGATACTAGTACATTGAATCGCGATGTTCCATATAGCCACGACTACGCGAAACAATTGTGACTCGTTTAGATCTCTATATCCGGCGCGATTAAATGGAATTTACACATTAAAAAGCTGTTTGTGCTCTGGAAATGCTATTTTCTCTCTGTTTTAATTTACTGGCATTCTTATTCTCCTTTCCCGCGTTATAGTCGTTCTTTCGATTGAGTTTTCGAATTGACCGGAACGAACGTACTCGATAATACAAAGATACAAAGGAAAGTAGAAAGAGACGGTATCGCTTTATCCACGGGGAAACCATTAACAAAGGTGCGTGCGATCTTCTATCCAGAGATACGGATAAGGCTGACATCGTATCGATGGCAATAAAATTTTGATAATAAATTTTACAAATATAGAGCGCAATTTTGACACGATTCCGCAGTGACCGTTCTAACGACGATATTCGTGACGGCGGATAGATCTGGCTCACCTAGTCCTACGTGTCTCAAACGGTAAACTTTACGGCAGAAATAATAAAATTTCTTGCACGGATATCGGTTGTATCGAGGCCATGGACGTATCAAAGGATGGATGTATTCTTAAGGAAGTGGATCGTCTAAGAATAGTCCGTGACGATCCGTTGGAAATAACTGAAAGGAAATAAAGGGACGATCGTTGCTTATGATTTATGATTCTGCAGTGGAAAAAATTTCTTGTACCTAGCTGCGAGCAGAATGAATCGACGCTTGAATTTATACGCTTCGAGCGTGATTCTTGTAGTCGAGTTTCTTAGAACGGCCGTCTTTTGTACGTTACGTAAATACGTGGATATTTTTAATTATCTACCATTACTTCGGTATGTTGAACGATACGTTATGCTGGAAATTGAATTTTTTGCACAATAGATACGTTAAAGCGATGAATTTGAAGCAACACAGTATAAAATTGAAAGCGAAAAGTTTCATTACACATTTACCTATGATCGAGGCGAAGCTTATCCAAAACTTTGAACGAATTTTGCTCGTGATAGAATTTAACGTAGCTTAGATATAGAATCTATCGTTCTTATTTCATAACACGAGTTCTAAATAGAAATTCTAAGAATCGTAATATCTCTATTTTCATCTAGTTTCGAAACGCCGTGGACGAAAGCTACAGCGTTGAAAAAAACATTCTCCGCTGCAAAATTATCTCCGTACAACTCGATTCGATTCTCTCTTATTTCGGCATCGTTAACCGTTTAATCATGAATATTACTCAAATTAGTCTCTCGACGGAATTAATAGTTTATTCGATTACAACGCCGGTTTGTCTAATATTTGACGATGAATAAACACGGGGTACCCGCGTGTTCAATTTTCCAACGTTTCCAGCTACCTTTTTCCCTTGATAGTCGTACACCGGCCAGGAAATTATAAAGCTCGCTTGAAATTTTCATTCGGCACACCTGCGCCATTTTTTATTACGGTCGAAATTTAAATGCGTTTATGTTGAGTCAACAAAACGCGAGGCAAACATTTTCCACCGTCGTTGTACGGAAATCTCGCCGTAAAAGCTTGACGGCTCGTGTTTTTTCCTGAATTAACATATCACCCAATCGATATCCATTCCATGCTTTACCGCCACCTCCTCGCGACTCGTGCGTACGTGTACACGACCGGGAAAATAATGAAAGAAAAACAAAAATATATCGAGAACGCTTTATATCTAACGCACACGTGTTAGAAGAGCATCGACGGACAGCAGGTCGATTTAATTGCGATCCATTAAGCGTATACCGTTCACGCGATTCTCGCGCTCTTAAAAAGAGTAATAAACGTCATTGTTGATGGACGCAAACGAATCGTCGACGACACTTTCGTGTCACGTTGGACGTTGTTTCGTCGCGTGTGTATCGGTATCGCGAATTGTTTCCCTCCGATTCGAAACCTATTTTTCTTTTTTTTTTTCTTTTTTTTTTGTGCAATGCACGCACGTGTATGTGTTATCCGTTTGGATAGCGGGGCATAGTGCGAACAGGGGGGGGGGGGGGGGGAAAATGCGTTGAACCTGGCCAGAAGCAGGGAAAATAAAGCACGTGTGAACGGTACGCGTAGCATAAAATTCGCAACCGCGTATGGCGAATGTAAATCGCGGAGGATTGGACGCGCATGAATTTAACCGGGCAGCATGTAAATTTTGAGAGGCGTACCGGCCATGGTGGCGGCGGACCGAGGGAAGGGCAAAGTGGACGGGTGCATGTAAATTTTATTGCAATCAGCTATTGTAAACAGGATTACCGGCGGTGCAACGCGAAAACTATTTGTCCCCTGTCTGGTTAGTCGCGGCTCTACGAAACTTGCCGATCCTCGCGTCCGTCGCATTACTTTGACCGAGCTACCAATCTGGATTGCTTCGTTCGAGCTTCCCCTAGATTCGGCCGTAATCTTGTTCCCGTTACAACGTTTGACAAATCGTAAAACATAATACTTTTAAAGCGACGGCTAGAACTCGCGAATAAAACACCGGGCTTCCTCCGCGTGATTAATAGCGGATACGGTATCGTCCTGAAAAAGGATATAAGATGTTTAGACAATAAGAACCTAAAGCTTCAAGCGCTTCTAATATGTAGGAAGAGAAGCACGATAGAGATTGGCCACGCGACTCGCAGCTTAGGATTTAGAATTTTATACTTAAAACGAATTTACGATCGAATAAAGAGATCAAGTTCTCAAAGTTATTACACGTTGATGGAATTCGAGGTATCTCAAAGCAATCTAAGGTAAGATACGAGAGCAAAACTACTTTTCGTTTTCTAAATCCGTTTTATAAACGGATTCGATCGATATCGAAAAATTAATACACATATATGTTAATAAATTCCGCGAACTCTTTCGCTAAAGTTCATGGTGCGATTTTTGTTTTCAATTTAAATACATCGGAGGAAATACGCGCGGAATGGTTCAATTTCCGTGATACTTTAATTATCAATTTTTGGCCGATTCTCGCATGGACGAACGGTCGGATTTCGTTAAAAGCCGGATAAGATCAGCCGCATCGATACAGCGTGTGATTTTAAACCGGCGATTCCGAAAATCTGACCATCTACCGGCCAGACGGCCGATAAATTCGCAATACTTGCACGTAAATCGTTAGAGCTGCCAGACGCACGACCAACTTTATTACAATCGCCACCCATTCGATGCGTCCCCTTTTTTCTATCCGACGGATAGCAAACGGATAGGATCGGATGCAATCCTATTACGTTCAAATTCACGAACGTTTAACCACCCCTGTAGCGCGCAATTTGCATATCTTCCTGAACGGCCATCTTTCCGTCCCTCGGAATTGCAATAAGTGCACGATGTTGCACCGCGGTGGCCGCCTCCGAAGTTACTCCAGTAACCCAAGGATAAAGGATTAAACGGTGTCTCTCTGTTTCTTTTTTTTCTTTCTTCGGTTAGCGAATTTTTATGGTCGACTCTTAAAATGGATTTCTGGTTGCTAAGGGTACCGATTTCGCTCGGCTCGAGGGACTCCTTTAACTCGTCCCTTCTTGCAAATGAAATCGGCTTCAGCCATGCTCTCTCTTTCTTCGTCTTTGAATTTTACCTGGCATAACGCGATAGAGACAGTGTCGAGGAATGTTACAAGAAAAATTAACGAATTCCATGCTTTAGAACGGTCAATCGAAAACCGAATCGAGGGTATTTACGCGCGGAAAGAACCGTTCGATCGATTTCACTTTGAATCACGTTCTCAA
This sequence comes from Bombus difficillimus, assembly GCA_014737525.1. NCBI lineage: Eukaryota > Metazoa > Arthropoda > Insecta > Hymenoptera > Apidae > Bombus > Bombus difficillimus. Next base: position 405,762 of record JACXIT010000243.1, on the reverse strand, counting down.
CGTTTATGTACGGCCAACTAGAACGGTGATACCTTTCTCGTTTCGTATCGCAGATTATACAGGCCTCTTTTCAGCAGGTTTATCCACGTAATTAAAATTTACTTTGAACGCAAGAGTTTTTCGCTCGCTGTGAAAGCTGTCCGATGCAAAGCCGAGCGCATATGCTTTTGTTTCTTTCGGTGGAACGCTCGCGAGTACCGCATTAGCTCGTTAACCTGTCCTTAATTCGCAACTTCAAGCGGATGGCGGTGAATCAAAGAAAGACCAAACGAAAGAATTTTCGACGCGGGAACGCGGAATAACGAGGAACCACGATGAACGGATTTAACGGAGTTTCGACGGTCCCGAAACTAGATTCACTCTAGGTTAACGATTCTTTGATCGATTAAACGTTTGTCCCAGCCACGTGTCATTCGGCGTTCGAAAACGAAAGGGACGATCCTCGAGTTCGATACGTCCGTTGCGTCCGTCCGTGCATTCTCGTGGAAACTAGACAGGAGAGGAAAGAAAAGAGGATAAAAAGAGGAAGAAAAAGTACATAGAAACGAAGAAAAAGCGGCAGGAAATTAAGGACAAAAGAAAAATTCAAGTTTTCTTCTTGCTGTAGAGGGAATCACGGGATGAAAAGGAACAGGAAACACAATGGGGAACGTAGACACGGTTGCGGGCCGGAGGAGGCGTATCGCAGCGTCGAAATTCGTGCACAGTCGCGTTTTTTATCTCCCCTTTTCGGAAAAGTCGCGGAATCTTTTAGTTCTGCCAACATGAAGGGGGCGGAGACAGCATTTATACGCGTAGACGGCATGGTTCGCCCGTTCAAAGCGCAATAAGCAAGCGAACCATGTAATCGACTATCTGGCAGTAAATCCTGTGTGGCGAATGTACATGGTCGGTGTCTGTGCCCGTATCGAGCCTCGGTAACCACCGAATTCCGACTCTGTTATACTCCTCTCTCTCTCTTTCTCTCTCTGTTATGCTCGACGATTACCGGTCGCGTTGTCATCGCGTATGCCGTCGGCTTGATTCACGCTCGAAACCTTTTCGAGCTGCAATTCTTAAGCGGCTGCGGATAAAACGTCGGAAATCACGGAAAAATGCGTTCCCGTCTTCTCAAAGAGCTTCTTTGTTACACGAATTGAACGTATGTATGCACGCGACGTGATCCATCCTCTTTGGATCGATGAAAAGAGAATTTTATGACTCGGACGATAAGGTTTCGCCGATCGAACAAGGTGGTACATTGAATACTTGGTTAGGATCGTCGCGTCGTAAGAAATAAAACGTTTTAGAGTAAAATACAGTATCGATTCATCGACGTTATATTACATGTCCTTCGCGTTTACGATTTTACCTAATGTCCTGGATTAAACAAAACCCGATACCGGATTACCGCGTCTGACATTCTTCTCCGACATACGTAGTTGATGTTGGAAAACAAGGAGATTCTGTTGGTGTAACAACAGCACCAACCGTTGCTGAACGTGTTTTAACATTTGGTAGTCGTTTGAAACTCGATTCGCTGTTGCAAACCGTCGTGCTCCGTGCGTTCGTTGCTACTACGTGTTTGATTACAAGGAATTTCGAATCAGGTGTCTGGAACGCGCAGAAAGATGATTCCAGAAGAGAAAGTAATCGACACGGTGAATTTTATTCTCAACATGTTTTGCGTATCGAAACACTGTCTCGTTATTTTCTTAATGCGTTTATAACATATACGCATCCCACCTAAGCTAGAATACCGCCAAATTTCACGGAAAATTATCAAATGCAAAGTAGGAAAATATTTTGATAATTATCGTCTGATAAAGAAAGTTAGACAATTTTTCAAGCAGCTTGTAGCAAACCTCGTTCGCGGAGGAACATTGTTATATTCAAACAGCTCTTTTCTTCAAACACTCGCAAGTAAACAGAAATATTTAACGGGACTTCGTAATCTCGATGAGACGAGTTTAACACTCGAACAAATCTATTTGAATAAATTCTGCTATCAAAATCGAATTCTCCGTTGTGGTTTTACATTTTACAAACGACGTTAATCCCATTTTATACCTAACTATATATTACTACATTTTATACGGATTAAATAACTACACACCGAGATGGACGAGTTTTTAATTACCTTGCATCCACGAACGAAATACGTCGCAACGATGTCGTTAACGCGACGCTTTGAACGAACGAGGGATATTTCGATGAAATATACTTGAATTTTTACATTTCAGTCTTGCTCTCGTTTCAGCGAACAAAAAGGTATTTGTAACGTTTTCAGAAAAAGTTTCAACAATTATATTAAATATAAATTACGATATTACATACTGTGGAAGCTTTTGTCTATAGATACGCTAACCTTTACGTTCACCCGTTACATATACATACATTTCTACCGTGTGTTTCTATATTGGCATAAAATTACTTGAAACATTGATTGTACGCTGTATACAAAGCGCGCACACACACAAAAAAAAAAAAAAGAAAGAAAAAGAAAAATAAAGATCGGTAGATTTGCGGGGAAACTCTGTAGGTTTCTGCAAAATTTAGTCCGGATAAAATCATTTTTTCAGGAAAAAGCTAGATGCCTATGCGAAATATTTTATCCCTAGTCTCGCACGAATGACATTTCATCGTGAGGTTGTTTCGTTCGTACATGCGAAAAGGTTAAATATTAAAACTTCGCACTCCTGCTTTGACGTCTATAGACATCATAAAGCCGTCGTCATGCTGAGAAGCAAATTTGGTATTTCGGGTCGTAGAAAGAGATCCGGTTGTTGCACGGGCAAAGCTCGTTAACTCGCAATTTCGAGGAAAATTAGTTGAGTAGTTTGCTTGGTTTTGGTACAGGATTTTCATACTACACGCATCTCGTTTAACGCGATTCGTTCGCAACGGTGGTAAAAATTCGCCGTTAGGTTTAGTACCTGATTGTCGTAGATCGATACAAATATTTTATTCGCGACAGCTGTATGAAGCGACACGAATGTTTTCGATTCGTTAAGTCAGATAGTAATTGAAAGTTTCACGCTTAAAATAGTTTTTCATAAAGCGATTGAAAATATTTACGACGGGAGATTAACGAACAAATTATCTAGGTGATTTGTTTCCGTTCACTCGGAGCTAATTTTGTCACGTCGTTACATATTTCCTTACGTACAAGTTATTACGAACGGCGCCTTAACAATCGGAATGATATATCGGCTATCTGTGCGTGATCGTAATTTAAAAAATTGAAGTTTTTTATTTTGAACATCTTGGAAACTGCGGCTGTGCGACGATTATCTTGACAACTTGCTTAGGTATTGACTTTCGTTGCATTGAAGGGGGGTAGTTCAACAAGGGACGCGTTTCTTAACGCAAGAAAGCGTCGCCTGCTTCTAACGATCGCAAATTCTGCCAAGTGTCTGATTGACACTGTGCAGAGGAGAGTTGTAACAGCAATTAGCCAATTGCCTAGTCCGGTATAGCGTTCCCTGGAAGGCTGTAATTTATTTCATCTCGGCACAGACTATTAGATATTGCCAAGGCGCGCGTGTATGCACATATCCAGCGCATAAAACTCGACATCGGAATTGATGGGGCCAATACGAGGAAGGAGCGTGGGCGGAGTAGACTAATTTATTAAGTCCGGTTGTAGAAGGTAACTGCGCGTGATAACATGGGTACGAAGACGAGGAATCGTTTGTCCGCGCGAATTCCAAGGAAGAACGAAATCTCGTCGCGTTGAACGAGGACAAAGTTAAAGGTAAAAGTAATAAAGGTAGAGGTAATCCGTGTCGTTTCTTAATCAGAAGCTTTTATAATCGAAGAATTAAAAATTGACAAAGACAGGTAAATTTCAGTATGGTCGGTTTCATTCTTTGCAGATATAAACTCGATATACGCGTTTCATTTTCGATAACGACTAAATAATACGGCAAAAGATATAGGATTCCTGATTTTTCAAGAATATTTAATACCGCGCAATACATAGTCCAAGGAACGTGTATTATTCTCGGAAGCGTGGTTCGATACGCGACCGATTCAATCCGATTACGCGACAGGATGGATCTGTTACGTGTTCGAGCAGAAAAAACTACCGAGTTTCGATGACAGAACGAAAATATCGAACGTGTTTTTAAAAGAAAGTCTGATAAAGCTTAATCGGCGAAATTCTATCGATCGAGCGGCTCAACACGACGGGAAGATCTCGAATCGACGAAACAACGATGGAAGCGAGTCAGTTGATTATGAAAATAATAGAAGCGCGCTTATATCCATTCGGCCTGGCAATTTATAGCTGCATTCCGCGTAATTAGCTACGAGACCGAGGTGTTTTTAATTAAACGAATCACTGGAAAACAAGTTTCTCGCGACAGGAAATTCGATTTCGAAATTGTCGCAAGTTGCTATGCAAATTCGTTCGTGCAGCGGGCACGAGACTTCAATAAGCTTTAAAAACGTAGACGAGAGCAGAGCTTTCGTCACAGACATTAGACATTCCGCTGTATTTTACTTTTTATTTTATCCTTTGCGGAATTAGAATATCGTCAGACGAAAATAATAAAGTGTGGCGATAACGTCGATTCTATTTATTCTTTGAACAATAAAATAGATGTAAGTTGCAATTTTCTCTCGCGTTACGATAAAGAGCAAAAAGATATGCATATCGTATCTGCATGTATGGATGATATTTGAAATATTAGCCTTCGTCCGTTATCGAGGAAACGATTCACGACTTCTGCTGAAATTGGCTCGCAATGTTCGAATAACCACCGACGCACTGCGCTCGATCGAAATGGATTCTCATTTAACGATCCGATATTTTTGAAAGAGAGAAAGGAAAAAACAGGCGTTCGCGCGTGAGTATCCGTCGCGAAATATTCGCATGATTTTGCTGGGAAACGTATTTGTGGCACACGACGATAAATCGATATTTTTGTCAGGCGGTAATCGCGTTTTATATGCATCGCAGCACACGCGCAAATATTATCAGACCTTCGCCGGAGTGAAATAAAACGAAGCGTCTAGATACGGTAGAAAATTATAAGATACATTCTACCCGGCGCTGTTCAAACTCGACCGTATATTGTTTGCTCTGTAACGTGTAACTCTCTCGTGACATTGTCAGCCTTCAAGATGCTTGACGCGTCGATCGTGATCCTCGACGCTTACAACGCGACACGCGATGTTAGACACGATTGGCATCTACTTCGACACCTTGCATCGCGCCCGATTGTCCCGATTCCATCATCCGGTTACCCAAACTGTCGATCGATATAATACTTATTTTCGATATTACAGCGTACTTCGCGCTGCGTTTCGGTTCAATTCGTTCACGGTACACAGCTTCTTCTATCGCAATTATTTCCTTTTATCTCTTGCGACCGCGTTACTTTTGTTTCAACTCTGTTGCGCGAGGTTAGTTTCGTTCGATCGCTGAACACGGTTTAACCGCGAGAGAGGAACAACAACAACGATGCAAGCAAACGGTTTCTGGTGATATTCGCGTCAAACAGCGTGGACAATACAGTCTCTAGCTCAAGCTTATTCGCATTGGGGAAAAGGCTCGAACTGAATACGTACGTGAAATAACAGGGATGTCGGCCGTAAGTCGGCTTGATCCGTACAGTATATTTTTATCGGAACTCGACGTACGAAGTCGATAATTGCTCGAAGCGTGTCTTTGATAATTCGATTAAAAAACGAATGCTTTTAGAATATACGTAGACGTTTGTATTGGCGCTTAATACGAACCTTCGAGTAAAAATCACGGTAGTAAAGAGCGTCGTTTAGCAATCAATGGCAAAACCGATAGAACCGATAGAAAAAGAAAACGAAACGAGAAAAGAGGAGAAGAAAGAAAAAACACGATACGTGGATTGATCGATTAATGGAAGCGAGAGGCTCCCGGAGCAACGATTCCAAAGTGGTACGGTATCGTCCCGTGAATGGCAAGCAATCGCAACGACGAGACGCTGTCTTTAAGAACGATTAATCGATCGTATTGTTCGGTGCCCTGTACGCTCGCGATACGTACGAAGCTCGGCTCTCTATCGGCGAATTTATCGCATTATCGGTGTTCAAGGTACGGGACGTGTCGATAGCGGTGCTCGAAATTTCGAGCGTGACGCGAGACGCGCGGATACATTTCACGTGGATCGATTCACCCTCGACCCGTGTTTGTGGTTGTTTCCGTGTATAGTGTTGGTGGTTCCGGCTTAAGAGGGCAACGGTGTGATCACGTTACACGTGAAAACGCATTGGCCCCGATATAAGGAGACAAACAGATATCGTAAGATGAGAATCTACCTGGTGTACGGCTGCTATTTCTTAATTAAACCGATCTACACGGATCGAATCCAATTTTATCCAAAATGCTCTCGTTTTGTCCTCCTCTTGTCGAACGACCTCGGGGTTTGACGAGTTGACAAACTGTCTTTGAAAAGTTGGATTAGTTTGCCAACGAAAGCCAACGTAGATACCAGTGTAATTTCGGGGAAAGCAAGCATCTTGGTGTTGCGAAGCCTAAACTCGTACCTAATTCAGTTCCGTATTTTGATGCGATGTACCGGTGCTGTAGATTGTTTCGCGATGATTTTACTGGCTGAAGGAACGGGGAATGTGTACTAGACGAGAATGTGGCAGACGCCAAGGTTACGGGGACCGCAACGAGGCAAATGGATGCGTGTTGCGAGTAATATAGGGAAATACGAAGTATTAGATGAAATATCGATATTAATTTATGAACGAGCACGTTGAAAATCTTGCAGCGAATCTCTGGTCTCTGCGTTTCACCGTGTTTCCGTTAGACAAGCGTAAGGTCAAACGCAATTCCTAGTCTTTTTTTAATTAGTTGATCTTCAATTAGCTTCGGTCAATTGTAAAAAAAATTCTCGTTAAATTTCGTCCAAAAGTCATTTATTTACGACGCGTTGTTGACGATATTGTTCCGGGATAAAAATTTAAATGGTCCTTAATGATAACATATTTTAGCTGCTATACGGGAAATGAAAAAAATAGGCAATATTTATAGGACGCGATTCTAGATATCAAGATACTCTGTTTCACTTACGCTTTATATCTCTTATTCCGAGGTAAACGTACAAAATTGAATATAACGAGCCAAGTTCAACTATCGTTCGTTTGCTCGTAGCGAGAGACCGACTCGAAGATAGTTTCAAGGGAGGATACTTCTTCGTAAGTATACATTTTCGATATATATTTTCACTCTTACAATCAAATTGGCAACTGTAACCATCTGTTACTGGATAACAGAGTACGGGATTTCAGTAAACCTCTCGTACATTGAAATATCAATTTGTTATAACTGTCGTGGATAACGCCTGGATATACCCGTACAAACGCGAAAGTTCTCCAAAGTTGGTATTTCGTTGTCTAACTTGAAATTTCGAAAAACAGACTGTGATCGAGATCGATCGAATTATCGCTCCGAATTGCTGCCCAATCGTTCCAGCGATTTAACCTACTTTGCGCATGAAAATTTAGATGGCGAGAGACAGTTTTAGAACGCTTGCATAAATTCAATCGCTTTTTCGTTATGCTGCGAGCCGACAATCAACGCAAATGGATGCGTTGAACGACGATCGATCGGCAAGGAAATTGAATTATAAGAACGTTTGCGTCGCGTTCCTTAAATTGCCGCAGCTTGACACACGCAACGAAAGAATCGTTGCGCACGATGCAGTAGCCAGCCCTTTTAATAAAAGATCGAAGGACGCGATCGGCGTTAAATTTACAGGTCGAGTAGCAGGCGACGATATAGGCAATCCTGGAACCGTAGAAAATTCGTCCGTGATCGGCCGCTGACTCCTTCGGCGATAAAGAAGATTTAGATCGATTTAAGATTCCAATTTCCGGGGCTTCTCATGGGAGCTAGGGTACTTGGAAAGACGACGACGTCGACGAGGACGGAGATGTGGCAGTGGCATATCGTGATGAAAGGACGAAGGAGCACAAGAATGGTTCCCCGTAGATAGTAGCCCGGTTTCGGTAGTAGCCTGGATTCAAAGTAGATGGTCGCTTCAGTCCGAATTACTAGGCTCCACTTTCTACCTTTTCTCCATTCTCGTCCTTTCCTCTATTTCTTCTCGAGTCTTATCGTTGCTCGTCTTCGTCTTTTTTTTCCAGAGGCTCTTTCCCTTTGCCGCTCTTTCTCTATTCAGAGCTATTTGTATTTCTTGCTCGATAATTACGTTCCTTCTTCTTAGAACGTTTCTATAATTTTTATAATTGAACGTACGGTTATATAGCCCCTGATCTCGCCGGATATCTCTATCTCCGCGTACATAATCCTGTCGGACAACTTTACGAAATATTCGTCTTTTTCCCAGGGAATACTAATTCCTCGACTAATTTTATCGTACGGTTTTGCTTTACAAGGTAATTTGGCCGGACGTAGTATCATCTATCTCTTTAGTTATTTTCATTAGGCCGTTCTTACCGTTGCTTACCACGATCCCTTACTCTCTATGCGTTACCATATACCCGTCGTTTTGTTCGTCTTTCGCTCGTTCGGATTTCATTTCATCCGGTACGCGCCACTCCGCTCTTACCAACTTTTACCTTTTTTCCCCCGTACTTTTTCAATACGTTCCGTCTTATCGACTGGCGCCGTTCGACTACGTTACCGAAAGGAAGAAGACATTGTATCCGAGACGCATCTATGCGTGACGCTGCTCGTTCTACGAGCGATACATGCATACACACGGATACAGGTGTTCAGATTATACTCGTGTCGCTTCCTTCCAAGTGTCTGCTTACGCAGATTAGTACACAGGCTTTAGTCGCGGTACTACGGTCACGTTAAATTCCACCGGCAACTTGAATTAAACCGGTCGACTTGGCCGGTATTACCGGTCTCCATTTTCTCTTCTTCGTTCTTCCCTCTCGCCGCCAACGTTTTTCCTCTTAACCCTGTCCTTCTTTTTTACCAGATTTCTTCTTTACTTTCTCTCGACCATCGTATCGCCTTTCTTCCAGTCTGCTACAGCCCGCCCACCTCCTTTTGTCTAACTTCTCGTCCCTCTTGCGCGCTACTTGGAAATACCGCCTCACCGTTACTATTCTTTATTTGAATTTCACTTCACCTGGCCCTTTGGAAATTTACTTACGTACATACGCGTCGTATAACGGTGTTATACGTTTTCATGCGTTTAATATTACACGATACGGGCATCGGTGATAATCGTCGATTAGCATATCCATCTGTCAGCATTTTTGACCGTGAAAGAACGATTTTTTCTTCGCTCTAATATGCCAGTTTACGCCGCTTATCGCTTTTCACGGAGATCGAGAAATCGATCATCGTCGTTATCTTTATTGCATTTGGTCATTTTAAAAATACTTTTTAAATATTTTTACGCAAGTAACAGCGTCCGTTGATATGTATTTATCTTTCTTTTATTCTTATCTTGTCTTATCTATCGATCGATAAGCGAGTGTAGTAATTTGAAGTAATTTAATAATTGCGATATTTACCTTCCTCTTACGCGTGTCTCAAAACTCTTTATAGAGGTATCAACTTTTATACAACATAGTATATACGAATTTTTATAACATACTAAACGTGAAATATTAAAATAAATTTATAAAAATTTATAGCGTAATATATAAATTTGTCTAGTACACTATAGCATAGTATTTTACGATACGATATAAAGATTTTATTGCTCTTCGGAACATTCTCTTACATAAAATTTGATTGCTCGAACTTGGGTTTCTTAAATACCGTGATCAATCTACTATCCTTTAACTACAATAGGATGGAGACTTGTTCGAGTATCAAGAACGTAATACGCTGCATTAGATGTCAATTTTTTTATCCTTTGCGATAGTTTTCAACAAATATTTTACATTTCCATCTTTTATATTACTTCGCGTGTCCATTGTTATGTAAAAGATACGGCGAGACGTGGCTTGCACAAAGAAACGCAACGGAATCACGAAACTTTTGATACAATATCTTGGATGATTAACGTAGACTTTGATAAAAACGAATGTATGCGGGTCGCCGTTAATATCGTCTTGGATTCGAGCGAATAGACGACTAAATCCGGATTACCCACCACGGGGTTTCTCCTTTCTCTTTTTCCCTTTCACCGACATTCTTCGATTCTTCTACGTTTCTCTTGCTTTCGGTGAACTACGTTCTCATCTTCCCTGATATAAGTTTTAATCCTTCTCGATGATTTTTACCCCGCTTCCATTTTAGTATAACGCGATGTTTATACAGATACAGTTTCGTTTCCCTGAAAGTTTCGACGAGATTGACATACACTCTTACCAGCGAATAGCATAGCACGTCGACAGACCTTCGATCCAAACGTACGATCGTTTCCCTTCAGATTTTATACTTCTTATTTTGTTTTCTTTTTGAGTCAATACCCGTATACATACATACATATATATATATATATATATATATATATATATATATATATATGTACTTTCATTATCTTTGGCAGTGTCGTATTTTTGTTAAACTCCCGCATATCTCTCGTTTTCTTTTCGTAGCAACTATTCTCTATCGACCCTCGATCAAGTCGTTATCATTTCTCTTCGTTTCTCGTCTGACTTTTGTTATTCCCTGTAGGTACACATAAAAAAAATTCCCCGTGTGTCCATTCATCCAATCTTATCTTCTCGCCTTTTTCCGTGTTTCTTTCTTTGGACTTTTTAATTCCATTGCTGGTTTATATCTATCGCCCAACTTCGTCTCACGGTGGTGCATATTTTGTATTCTCTCTGGCCTCGCCAGCTCTCTCGTCACCCCTGCACCTCCCCCCTTCCTTCTTTATTTAATCTCCGTACAAACGTAAGGGGTCTGAACGGAGAATATTTCGTGTTTCAATCTGCCTGTTTAAATTTTATGCGTTCGTTCACCGCTTTAATCTTTCTTCCACTTTTCATCCCGACCATGCAGGCGTGTTATGTCAACGCGTTTCATTCTACGAAATGCTATTTATCTTATAAGGAAATGCTTTCGCGCGCCAGCGTAACCGCGTTTCTTTTAAACGACGTTACGGTGGTCGCGGTACCGAGAGTAACGATACAGAGAGCTTCTCTGCACGTAATTAATGGTTCAACTTTGAATCGAAAATCTGTTAGAGAAAACCGTTATTTCGCGTAACTTCGAACGAAATAAATAAATTAAATAGCACGAACGAACAAGCAGTTAAACAGAGAAATATTTCATCGAAGAAGAACGACTCGTTCCGCTTGTCATTAGTAGCACCGACGCGTTCTTACGGCGAGCGAACACGTTCGCCGGATAATACGTATTTCTTCTATAAAACGGCGCAGCGTTCCTATATCGCGATAACGAAGACAGAGAACGGGCGAAGCTTCCTAAGCCGAAGCTTAACTCGGACAGCGTGAGTCTCAGACCACGGATTTCAGTAGCAACAACGTCCTCCCGTCGTCGTACCTTTGCCCGACCTTCGACCACTCGAATCGACCGTCCCCTCGCAATTGTACCCCACTTTCGTTGGCTCTTGGCAAAACGGGAGCTCCGTCTTTGCGAACCTTGCCACCGTCTCATCTTTCGACCTTTCCTCTCCTTTGGTCCTTTTTTCTCGCTCCCTATCGCGCTCTTCCGCCCTCGACATTGCCACGTTCTATCGCGAGGAGCCTCGTAATTGGCCCTTGGACCGCGACCGGCCTTCGGGGCAAGTCGAAAAGGGAGCGGCGAATGGGTAAGGGTCGAGCGAGCCGAGGGTGGTAGTCGAAGAAGCTGGCCGTGTTCACGGGGTAGACGAACAGGGGGAGAAGTAAGAAGCCGAAAGGACAGATACGAGGAGAAAAGCATCGGTATAGAGCGAGGAAGAAACTGTATAAATCGGAGAGGGAGGGGCGGGCGGTGAATGGATGGTGGAGGATGGGAGACGAGAGAGGAAGAAAAGCAAGAAACGGGGAATGGCGACACGGACAGAAAGATTTGCATCAATGAAGGAAGAACACGGAGGCGTAATACGAGGATGGAAGTAGGAAAACTGCGGTTCGAGACGGAGAGGGAGAAAGTGAAGAGAAAAATAGGGCAACAACAAACTGTAATTAGGAAAGGAAAAGAGTAAAAGGAAAAGCGGGGAATGGGGAACTATGTGGACAAATGGGAGCGGGTAAAGAAAGGGGTGCAAAAAGAAGTTCGCGTTGGCGGGGAAAAAAGTAGGGAAAAATAAGGAGAGTTTGAAATAGAGAAATGGTGAAACGGAACGAGAGCAGAGTGCGGGTGAGGGAGGGGTGGGAGGGGGGAGTGGGAATGGAGAAACAGGGAGCTAAAAGCCGGACCAGGAGGGGGACAGGGAAATGGAAAAAGAAGAAACCAGAGCGAGCGGGAGAGAGGGAGAAGCGAGGGACGAAGAAATGGCCAACTTCGAGAGGGTGAAGAGAGAAATATGGGACAAGAGAAATTATGTGCGAAAAAGAGGAAAAGCCGGCAGTGGGGGAAAGTAAAAAATCGAGAAAGTACGTGAGCAGCGACGAGAATGAAGAATTAAAGAAAGTGGAAACTGCGTCTATAAAGGAGTAACGAAAGAGAACCAAAGAGCGGTCGAAGAAAGAGACGTAAAAACGCAAACTGTATCGGCAAGAAAGGCGTACGGGTGGAAAAACGGGTTAAAAATAAGGAAAAGAAACTGCGCGAAAGACAAGCACGGTGAGCTAGAGGAAGTGGTTAAAAAATGTAAACTAGGAGAGAAACCAGGGTGGTCGTGCAAAGAACAAAGAAAGCAAAATAAGTAAACACGCTATAAAGAAAAATAGGCTGTGCACGGGTCTCCTAAACTGAAACGAAGGGGCATACGATTTCCGCAAGGACTTTACCCTATATCACGAGATGGGGTTGCGCCACGGGTACAAGGGATACGTAGCTTCCTTTCACCCCCTTGGGAGAGACGGTTGCTTCGTCGTGCTAAACTTTAGTCGGGGTGAGATATGCAGAAATTAAATATTCATTTGGGCTACCAACCCTAGTCTCCTGCATTTTCCTCTCTCTCTCTCTCTCTCTCTCTCTCTCTCTCTCTCGCCTGTCACGCGCCCATGCTTTGTACCTTCATCGTTCTCCTTCCTTTTCTCTCTGCCGTTCGCTCGAAAAATAATGCCTTGGCCTGGGGCCAGTTCCGCCGAAGGCTCTCGATGTTCAACCCCTCTTGTTTCGTTTCAGTATCGTTGAAGAAAAAGATGGCGAATAAGGGCCAGCGAGTGTGCGCGCACCTTGCCACTAAGTAACCTCTTCTTCCCTCTTTCGTTTCTTCTCGCCTTTCTTTTAATTCTCGTTACTTGCTTCTCGCCGCTTCCACCAGTTTCGAAACGCGCGTATCGTTCCGAGGAACGTACCTGTTGAACCATCCAGTGACCGTTCGATGAAGCAACGACGAGTACTTTGTTTATACGTGATTTACCAGCGTGCCGGAGGTGAATGGTAACCTTCGCGTCACATATCGTCTGGCTCTCGCATCATATCGCTCTGCCTGCCTGCCGGCTCGTGCTCGCGAACGGAACGGATCCGATCGCAACGGAACACGCTGCTGCTTGCATGTATCTACCGTGTTGTCGCGCAACATACGTACGTACGCTTCCTCCCGGCGGTTGACGAAGTGTTCTCTCGGCACGGAAACGCAGCAGCGCTTCCTTTGGCTCCGACACATCCTACGGAATGGTTAGACGCAGCGTCGAGGGAACGCGAAGGATAAAAGGATTTGTTTTGGAGCTTTCTAGGGACCGAGGGTAGGAGGAGCGAGAGGATGGGAGCCGGATGAAATTTGAATATCGTCGTTGTTGCCTTGACGGAGTTCGGTAGGACGAGGGCGTCGTGATAGCGGTTAGGTTAGAGGATACTTTGTACCTTAATCGTTGTATAAATAGTCATTAGACGCCGAGCTAAATATTGCCTGGAAGTATGCACACCCGTTTGCCGCTCGCACAACGGATATTTCCCTCTATGCGTTGCTGCTCGCGTGGCTGTAATTATTTTTTACTAGTTTCCGACCATGTTGAAAATTAGCGAGTAAATAATTTTGAACGGCGGACGTTTAACGCGCGGCAATTTTTTTTTTATTTTCGTTTCGCCGGTTTGTTACAAACTTTGTCGACGAAAATAAGCTGTGGAAATTTGAACGCCGCGGTCCTAATAATAATAATTACCGAAATAAGTATGTTGCGTCGATAACAGTTTCGTACGAGAACTACGCTAGTGTTTTTAATCGTTGCGAGCGCGCGCTCACGCGTATTGTGTTCAATTTTTCCTGCGAGCTTACAATTACACCGTGTCGAATGTAATAGAATCGTAGGGGAAGCGAGAGTTGGAAGGCAACACTGGCGTTTCCAGCAATTTTCATGCGAGATTTAACGCGCTACGTCTAGCGTTGTCTACTGGTTTCGATCGTTTTAAAAGCTAATTCTAAGAATAGCTTAAAACAACGTTCGTAAATTGCCAAAGTACCGTCGGGCTGGCCTATTTCTTCGACGAAAGTGACAAATCGTCTCGTTCGGTTATCGGGAAAGGAACGGGGGATCGTTCGGATTCCTCCGAGTGTACGGAGAAAACGACGCGGGAACGGGACAGCTTAAAGCGTATATGTTATTTTGTGCTACGCGAGAGGGGGGATCGAATAAAGATAAAAGATCGTTGTTGACAAGCGTTCGATAACAAATATCGCGGATATACGACCCGTTTGTGATTTGAACGAAATAAAGCTTAGTGTCGCCTTTGCTCTTTAACGGAAACGTTTCAGAGAACGAATATAAGAACAGCGGGAAGAGCAGGGAACGGCGAGGAAAATAAAGAGATTTGCTTCGTCGTTCTCAGCTGAAAACTAGCTGGAGAGGGATGGATAAAAATAACATAAAATTTGAATATCATCGTCTTTGTTGTTCGCTCTTTACGAACCTGTAAACGATAGGGAATTGCGTTATTTATCGTCTCGTTGTTGCACAATACGGCCTCATATGGGCGATAGAAGCTAACAGTTTCCCCTCTTTTTGTTTTAGATGCCCGCATTCTGCGGAATAAACACAGAGAGTCGAACCGAGGTAACAGGGATGAAAGGATTTCTTCGACTGTGTCGAGAAAGGGTAAGACGAGCTCGGAATGTTGTATCGCGCTTTCAAAGAGTCTTTTACAACGTTTTATCGCGTTTACAGAGGATTGTCTCTCTACTCGCGTGAATAGAAATCGTCGCAATATTATAAATATTTCAGTTAACCGTTACAGCGTGAGAGTATGCTTTCCCGATAGCGTATTCTTAAAAAGAAGAAACAAAGTCAGCAATTTCAAGTCGAGGATCGTTAAATGTCACAATTTCTTTTTTTTTTTTTTTTTTTTTTTTTTTTTAACACCGAACCACTTATCAAGGATTCGATACGTTACGCCACGAGATGGTCGATAAAGATTTCCATCTGTGTTTCGATCGTTGAACCCAATAGTCGATATTTCGTTCCTATTTTAAATCGCTCTGCTTATCGAAATAGTTTAAGGATCAAGTAAATTTACTAACGTTACAGAATTTGAATATAGAGCGCGGTTTATAGATGTATTCAAAATTGATTTAAAATAATCTTTTAATCTAAGCTAATTACGTATATGTACGGTGGAAGAATTTTCTTATTCTTACGGTCCTTTCTTTCGACACTTGGCTCAGCTTTTATTAGAACGAACTCGTAACAGATCTATAAATTTGCACATTTTTTAAATAATTCTCCTCTCTTTCCGAGTTGGACGATTAATCCAAGAACAATAGTTACGCGATATCTCCATTGTAGGATATCTTGCGAAACTTGGTGCGCTCTTCGTACTCGTTAATACAAAGGTAATAGAGGATTTCATCTTTACATGCGACTTGACTTGTGTCTTCCATAATTGTATTCATGATATTCATAGTGTACTGAAATTTATCGAACCGCGAGTTTATGCTTTTATGAGAATATCTCGCGGATTTAAATCATACATAGGAAACCATAATGGCATACGACTAGATGGCGTCGTTGGAAATTCCGTGTATTTACCACCGTAAGCTGCAGCAGTGATCGCAAAAGGATATTTATAAGGGGTTGAAAGGATTTCGCGGAAAGTCGAAACGTTATCGTAAATCTGTCCGAGTTAGCTGAGCGGGGTCGCCATTTCCGTAAGCGACTTGCCGACGGTATAAACAGAAGATGCGTGGAACAATAGAAGACTCGAGGAAATCGTCGGCAGTTCAGTTCGTCGCTGTGGCTCGTTTAAACGTTGAATATCGCCTTCATCGTCCTCGACGCCGTTGTGGAATTATTATTCTATCGATGATAGAAGGGTAAGGGGTAGGGGAGGGAGCTGATTTAATTGGAAATTAACGAAAGCCTCCGTCGAAGTTGTATCTTCAGGAGTCGATCTCATTTACGCGGCGGCGCGATTCGCAATAAACGGAGACGCGAGGATAAAATGGCTCGGCCGGGGCCGTCCAATTAACTTAATTAACGTTACAGGACGTTAAAATTTTGACGAAAATAATGCTTTATCGACGAAGTGGCTTTTAATTAATTTTCGCAATTGTTTTGCAGATAATTGTATTTTCCGCGTTGGGTTTAATCAACGAAGACGACCTTTTGCAGGATCGCGAGAAGACGTTTCGAAAGAAATGACTAAATCTGCCAAGTCAACGACTCTCGTTTCACGAAACTATCGTTAATCGCATTCTCTCATCTTCTCTATCTGCGGATTACGATATTCGTTCTTTTCACAACGCCCGATACATCGAATGTTCCTTCCAGCGTGATAGGAAAATGTTCGTCGTTAGGCGTACAGGTTGATAATTTCTTCGTATTTGTCTAGAAGTCGCTCTCGACTTTGCCGAACGAACAGTGATGAAAATACGGGCGAGCAAGTTAATCGTGTCGTCGAATGATCTCGCGTGCCATGTTTCCGGGCATATTGTTTCGAGTCCTGACTTGAACGCTGGCCAATTTCTGGTATACGTGTAACTGCATGTCAGCTGCTAATTTCTCCATGATGAGGTAAACGAGCCATGTCGATTAGACCGCGGTAGTGCCATATTTACTAATAACGTAACACCGGTGAATCCTGCACAAATCTTAACCGTCGATAGGGGAAAAGGCGTTGATTAACATCGATATCGTACGATTAACTTGAATTAAGAGGAAAGGAAAAAGTTTTCCGATTGTCTGGAGGGTAAAATATAGCTACGTGCGCGTACAGCGGTGCCGCAACAACTTCGTCCACCTGAAATATCCTCGTTGTTTCAAGCAATACGCGAAAATGTGTCTGATAAAAGTCGGAAATTTGAACGGGATACATAATATAGCGATAGCGGTTTCTCGAAGTTAGATACGCGCAGGAGATACGATTTTGCTTATCTTAACTTTAAACGCTCTCGCGTACATTCTCGCGTACTCTTTGCAATAACGGAAATACTTCGGCTGGATGGAGCTACACGACGCAAATGCACATCGCGGGGTACATTGAATTCGAACAAAACTTTAACCTGGCAATTTTACGAACGTTAATAATCCTGTCGGATCCGTTGGATTACGTTATCGTCGTTGGGGAAAAAACGATGGGATGCGTGAACGCGTGAATAATACATCATAAATCGTCGTAGGTTACTATCGCGTTCGGCTCGATTAACAACGCGCCAGATTGTCGTCGTATTAAATTAGTCGATAATGCCCGCGATACGGGGTGAAAAAGAGTTTATAAATGGGAGAAATTTGCTTTCGAGAATGTTCGGGGGGAAGCACGCCAATCTCAACGAAAGCGCGGCGTTCTCGATGACTCGAGTACTCGTTTCACACAGTCTTTAGAGTTTTATGCTGAACGCATGCCAATTTCGACGGTACGTAACTGCTTATTAACCTCTGGTTTCGTTTTTGCGAAGAAACGAACCGTGTCAACGCGATGGGGACTGCCAATTAATTTGGCTAATGTCCTGTCTCGACAGATTCTGATTTCTGTGTTTTATTATGATCTTTTTAATGGAAAGAGAAACAGGAGCAATCACGGTAAATACATAAAATATTAAAAAGAAGGTTTTTAAAGCTTTATAAAAATTTCGATATTTTATTATTATTATTTGACAGTTGAAAGAAGCCAGATTTGTTAGATTTACTTGTAGATACCTTTTTAGCGTGTCATGGAAAATAGATATATAACGTTAAGTAGAAAGTTTTTAATGCTTTACGAATGAAATTTTTAAAGATCGTAGGATCTTACGTAGTTAATCAGAAAATCTATAAATACAATACGGTCTTTTCAAGGCACTATTCTTTGTTCGATAAAAGAAAAGGGCATTCGCTTCCTCTTTTGTTATGAGAAACGAAAGCGGTAGAAAGCAAGAATCGTGTTATAACAAAAGTCGTGTGAAAACAATCGTGCAAACAGACGTAGAAAACGGCAAAAGAGTTTGATGCAACAAATCATTATTTTTCTTGATTTATAGCTCCGTGATTGGCAAGCAAAGCACATGTATAATTTGTATCATTGAAACAGAAAAATCGTATACCGTTTCGATAGAAGCGATTAGCGAGCGTGCGTTAATAGAAAAACACTTTCTGTAAAAACGATGTTGCTATTAATTTGTAAATTAACGGTTAGAGATGAATCTTTAATTTTTACTAAAGAATCGTTATCGGCAGTAATGATTTTATCGTTAATTATGGATGGCAAGTTACATCGGTCAGAACTGTAATTTGTTGCGAGATGTAACGAATCGAATGAAAAATCCAGTTACAAGCCATGTAATAACTATTTTATCCATCAGGAAAATATTTTTTAAATGTCGAACATTCAGTTTCGAGCAATATTATTTACCGATAATCTAAGTAGTCCGATCGTGGTATTGAACATTCTATATAGATAATTTATTTAAACGTTTCAATTTATTCGTCGAGTGGATCATTCTTTCTCTTTTTTTTTTTTTTTTTTTTTTAATCTGTGAAGCGAATTAATCGCCTTTCTTGTGAATATCTCTTCCAAGTCTTTCATTGGTTTTGATTGAAAACGATATTTTATAGAACGCGTGTACCTCGATCGTTACATCGATAAACGTACGGAACATTCGTCACAGAAACCGTATCTATGTTTAGGAAGTTTTTCCACTGCAACGAAAACGATGTTTTATCGTACGATTTTACAAAATCCTCCTGTTATTTATACGCTCACTGTCCTCTTCACGACGTTAAATAACACAGGCCGAGCATGATCGAAAAACGAAAAAGATATGGCTGGAATTAGGTCGACAGCGCCGGGGGTCTACGCGCGTATGATTAATCGCATTAGTTGTTTTATTAACGTTTTCCTGTTCAAATTTACGCGGTTCGTGAAACAGAATATATCGGTCCGATAATTAGTCGATTATTTGCAGACTCACGCGCACCCGTACCCCCGCGACGCAAATTTTCATCGGTATATTTAATCTTTGCTCATTAAGATTCATTCGCTTCTCTTTTATTTTTGTCCGTCGATACGCTGTTTTTTAAACACGCTGTGTGTACAAAGCACGATGGAGATGTTTGTGTTTTCGTTCGAAGCTTCGTTTTACGTTTACCAGTGGAAGGGTATACGACGCTGTTTCCTCTTTACAACTATGATATAATTATGACATCTTATATGATATTACTACGATATTGCTACGATATAACTGTGATATTATAACCAGGTTTATTTTCTGTCACGAACGTCGTGCATTATCGTTGCGAGGCTCGAGTTTCCGCAAAGACCTGGCATGCTAAGTTTCGCTATTGGAGCGAGTCTATGAAATTGAAAGAAGCGTTTCGTCAGAATGGAAACGAAAGGTTATTGAAGACAACGGAAACGGTCCTTATTTTGGTATCACAGAATCAGTCGGAGTGTTTCTTCTAACAGATTACGCGCAAGATAGAATATTCCTACCTCGAAGATACATCATTTTTCATAAAGTATGTTTTAGCAGATAAATTTCATCCTAAATGTAGTAAAAAAAAGATTTAAAAAAAGAAAAGAGCGATGTAAAAAATGTTCCTTTAGCGATAATGTAGCCTACATACGAGGCGCGTTAATATCTCCTTAATACCACACGTGACAAGGATGTCTGGTGCGTTGCCTTTTTTTTTTTTTTTTTAAACGGGAATTGCAGTTCCTAATAAAATGACAACCATGCCTCTCGTTTCACGGGTATAAAATTTCGTTGCTCGGACGAAACTAATTTTTCGACGACACAAGAATATCATTATTCTGTCAATCAACTCGTATTACCCAGCCAATATCTCGTGTCACAGTCAATTATCGGTTTCCGGGAACAATTCCGTAACTGAAAACAATCGATGGACGTTTCCGTTCTCCTTCTGTTTGCTTTCCTTTTAATTTACAAAAATTGTCAGTATTATCGATATCGCAAATTGTGTCTAACGTTACAAAGTCGGTTCATCAAACGGACTAATAAGCAGGCTTCGTAATTAGTAGGTATTATCGTTGCTCATACCGCAATACAGAGGATTCGTACGTTCGTATCATGGGCTAATGATACAGCGGGCACTGGTACAAGGAAACAAACGGTCGACCATCTAACGAACGTTTAATCTGTAATATCATCGAATCATTTCGATAGGAGAAAAATGCTCGCGCGTAATCTTGTATTGCTACGATTGTATATTGTTATTGGTTTGTGTACAGTTGGTGCTGATTTGGAATTCCAATTTACGTGCCCCAATAATCGATAATCAGAGAATCAATTTCCGTATAATCGACGTTCTGAATAGTAGTTGTCGAGACAATCGATATATCTAGATAATCGACGTTCCGTTGTAAACGTTATACTCGATTCTCGAAAGAGGTTTTTTCTTCCGCTTTTCCACTTTCTGTCAATTTGAAAGATAACGACAACCACGATGCAAACGATCCATCTTTTGTCATCGCTGAAGCAATTTCGGAACGATACGCGAATCGAAATGAAACGCGAACCAGCGTTTACGCTCGCGAAGAATAACGTTGTTATCGGTGCATACTGTCTCACGGTTGTTTGCTCGGGGGCTGTCGAAACGTATCGAAGAAAATCTTTTTCTTCGTACGGTGAAACAAATCGCGGTGTTTCTTATTCGAAGACGGAAGTTTCGCTTCGCAAAGGTCAAAAAGTATCCTCCGCGTTGGTCTGGTTTCTGACTTGCAAAAATCGCTGATAGTATCCACCGATAGTATCGGCGAATGTAGTACTAAATGGCAGTAGTAGCGTTATTGGTCGATCGCGTAAACGGGCCTACCTCGATACGTAGTATACAATATCAATAAAAAAGGATTTACTAATCGCAAGCTTCTTTGCCGTGATCTTGACACGTTATATGTAATCCGTGGATGATCGTTCCGATGTATGTGCACGTGGTCGAAGTAGAACGCTTCAAAGTGGTTTTCTCTATTCTCCGTAAAAGTTCACGATTAAGATAAAGCTTATAGCGGAGAAAAATTAGGGTTTTGATTCCACTTTCAGTTTGCCGGAGTTGCGATTCGCTTCCGAATACCGATAAAGTCGAAATTATGGGTCCATAATGGAAAACTTTCTCCCTAAAGTCTGAAGTTGTCGGTTTCGGAACTAGAATGAGTTAAACTCTTTTTTTTCCCCCCCCTCTTATTTCCATGCGAAATGCGAGAATTTACGATTTCGTCGAGAGTTACCTCGATCCGTGAAGAGAACACAGTTATTCTTGAAAGACATTTCGATTCTGACCGCGAAAAAATCAATGCCAGCTACCGGTTGGTAAGCGAAGTGCCTTTTCAAGAAACGAAGTGGCTTTGAATTATTATAGTCTTAGTTATCGTTGCAGGGAAACCTGTTTAATCTTGGTGACCGTTCGGCGAAAACGAGTCTGACAATAAGTTGATATCCCGGCGAGTTAATGCGAACGATAGATCGCTAAGAACGGATTGTTCAAATTGTTCGATTATTTTAACCGCGATTGAAATTTTATCGCTACGGAACAAATCACGATCGGTCGGTGATCATCGTTGAGCAGGTAAATTGCTCAGTCTGTTACAGATCTAACTGATTCTTGGTTTCGAGGACACCTTGTCTGCAACCGTACCGATATCGTGTCTTTGCCGAGGAAGGATCGCGGTAGTACTTGTCCTTAGTTCTGTGGTGACGAAACTTTGATAACGATGTGGAACTTCAGCTTCCCAGCACCAGACATATCGATTCCAACAATCATTAAAAACTAATTTGCTTTGCCCTCCGGTAGTGTTAGCTTTCTGACATATTTGCTTTCTCTTCGAGCGTAGAAGGAGCGCAAGCGCCAAACTGCAACCATTAAATCTCGATTTCACCGTTTCATAGATACGCGAACTTTCTGTTAGAAAACAAGAAAACGAGAAAACCTATATCTCGAGTAAAATCGATCGTTTTGAAACGACGCTATCTTTTACAATATTCCCTTAATACGGTATGTATCGGTTTAAAAAATGTGGCTAATCACGGAATATGCAATATTCGGCCGAATAAACGGGCGAATCTGGTCGCTCTGATGATTCGCCTCGACGAGAAACAGCCAGACACACGGAGGCAAAAGAAATCTGGCGAACTGCATCTGGCGAATCGTGCCCGCTCTTCTCGAACGCGGTCAAAGCGTTTATCAACGATTTCGACGGCGCCATCGCGTGCATTTTTCGTCGTGTCGAGTTTCGAGTTTCAACTTGAACCAGAGCCAATTCGCGGTACTTCGTTCACCTCTTTGGAACGACTAGCCATCCGAGCCGTCGTAAGGAGTATCGTTACGGCAATTTACGGCAATCTTCTTGTTGCGCCGCCACCGTGCAGAGAGTCGGAAAACATTGTCTTAGAGGAGTTCACGCGTTTTTAGAAAGCCGTCAGATCGAATCGAGGATCATTGTTTGCTGCTCGATTAGGGCAACGAACACTAGTGAAGCTTCCTTGGTTGCTCTCTTCTTTGCTTCGTTCAGCCGCTTGCTCCTCTTTTCCAATCATGCTGTATTTAGATACGAAGCGAAGCATTCTATATAAAATTACATAAATAGAATTACCATTGCGTGCAATGCAAATGTAAAATAGAAAGAAGGAAGATCACCGATTTCTGTTGACCGAAGGTAACGATTACATTAAGGTAACGATGCAAAAAATTTGTATAAAATATTCGATGTTAAAGCGTTGGTGTATTTTTCTAGAATAATTTTTACGTAGGTTTGGAAAATCCAATGAAAAACGATTTACACGCACAAATTCTACCAATCGATCTGTCAATCGTTATCCCTTTAAGACTGGTACTTACTAGTACTAGCTATCTTTCCTTAAATTGTTTTATTGTCATCAAAAATACTAACTAATAATGCCACTTGGTTAATCGATTTGTATTTAAATGTAAAACGAAAGTTTTCGAAATTTTATATCTGTCAGATTGCAAGTTTGGAAGTTTCTGGTCGTAGAAATTTCGTTTGCTCGATAAACGATTAAAAACTGCAGAAAATGTTAGCACAGATTAGCGCGAAATACAGGAATACAGACATTAATTCGATATATCGTTACTAATTGAAAATAGTTGTTAATAGTCTGAAAGGTTTCCTCGCAGAGGAAACATCGAGTCGAAGCAAGAATCGCATAAAGCAGACTTTTTATTGCTATTCGAAACGCGTTATTTGAAACGTAGCGTGTAATTTCGTATCCTCCGGTGGGATCACGTTTTACCAGTGTATCGTATAGTTGGAAGAAACGTTTCGTTGCAAGCGGACAATATTAAAAACCATAACACGCGTCTTAGTTAAAATGGACCAAAATTATCAAGTTTCAACCTTTCTCTGTCTTATTATACGAATTTCCATCGGAATAGCTAGTTTTAAATGTAACATTAACGAACTACGTATTTCGTTCGCAGACGTTTTCGTGTCGTTCAGGTACCAAAAATATTTATAGGACATTATTCTCTACGCTCCAAGACACTAAGGTCGCTTTCTAGAAACGTTAAGAAATACTTTTGTCAATTATATTTGACATAATACGATATCAGCGGAATTTGTGTTTTTGAATTTCATCTATTTGTTACGAAGTTACGATCATCTGAAGTTACCGACTACCAATTTTTCGCTCTGTACGCTTCATAATTCAACTGCTTTTTTCAAACTTTTCCATCATATTGCCGGCAAAATATCGTACTTGTACGATTCTTTGAAATCTATATATCGATGTCCTATAAATATTTTTGACGCCCGAGCTACATAAAATTGACCATTTTCAATCAAACCTGCTTTTTATTTCGACGAAGCGGTAATTCTAGATAGCAGTTTCGCTGTTTTTCTTTTTTATTTTTTATTTTTTTTTTTTTACTGGATAGTTTCTATCAAAGTTACTGATCTTGCGCGCCAGCCGCGCGTTACCTAGTGTTTGAATAATCGAGGAATCGTGTAAGTAGAACCTGCAAAATGGTACTCGGATACCATTGATAGATGTTGATCGATACTTTCGAATAGTTGCAAGTTGGTCGCGTTTCAACGGAATCGGCCTGCGGTGGATCGGAATCAGTTCGGAGCTTTCTTCTCTGAAACTACCGTTCAAACTTCGTCACTCCGATTCAAACGACCAACCTTTTTTTTTTTCTTTTTTTTTTTATTCTTATCGCGTATTTGCGAGTATCTCGAAGGTAGTATTAAACGCGCTGTAAGTTTCTTTTCAACGCGCGGTACGTATCGAATAATTTTCGGGGCTCGCGAAAATAAAGCGTTTTAATACACGTCCATAATAGTCGAATAGCGCGCGCAAAATTGTCCAGTAAGTGGATAGCGAGTGGAGCAATTCTTGTAAAAATAATTATAATTGCCTCCACTCACGAGACTCCCGTTTTTCGTCACGTTTTATCACGGATATTTTATGCTACGCTGAAATTACAGAACTGTACATGGTGCCACGATGAAATTGTTATCATGTGTCTAGCATATTCGCGCGTTCGTGCGCGTAATCGAGTGCGAGAGTAAAATTGCACGTGCAAAGTTTCAGCGTTGCTCGTGACCGATGCTTTTGGAACTTTTTCTTCCGCAAAATATCCGACGAAAGTTGTCGTTTTCCTTGTCTCCTTGGAATTTACGCTATCGCTCGTAACTGCTCGTAAACGTCCAAACGCTTTCTACGACTTGAAGTAGTAGTAGTAGTAGTAGTAGTATGTTAATTTTATCGAAGCGTACGAACGAGAATGGCTGGTTAACCAATTATGGGATCATCTCGGTACAGTAACGCTTTTTGATTGAAATCCCTCGGTACGTGGTTTTTATTTGGCAGAGGAACGAGTTACGAGGTTTCCGGGAAGAAAAGTTTAAAAGGGTGAAAATAGATTTACACAGGGTCGGAGAAAAGTAGCGGACAGGATAAAGTGGGTGATTTTGTTAATTCAGAGTGTCGTTTCATTGGTCATAAATAGGGTAATTCGTTACACGAACTCGACTATCGCGAACGCTTTTCAGCCGCACGAATACACGACGTTAAGGAAATATTCCGTCGTTGCCGCGAGGATCAAACATTATCTGGAAAGTCTCAAGCTGTCTGCGTCTACTCAAATACTCAAATATGTAATAAGAACCATGATATTCTGAAATGGAAATTTCCGTAGTCTGCTCCGGTCTTTGCTCCGCAGGAAGCAGGCTGTGTCGCGTTCGAGTTTAAATAGAACTTGCCTGGTATAACGAACGTGGCGTTCGTCAAATATTTATACCGAATACTTGGCTGTTATTGGAGAACTTCCGAAAACCTGTCTGGTGCAACTTGCCCATTGTTTCCCACGAGACTGTTGGTTCGTTCGAAGGAAATCTCTTTTCGGAGACACGAATGTCTTAGGAAAACGCAGGATTTGCCGTGTCATTTCATGGACAGTTTGAACATTTCACGAACATACGCGAGTCTATTAACCGTAATATTCTGGGAAGTACAGTTCGATTATAAAGTTTATACTTTCTCTCGCACGACGATGCTAATTGGTTAAGAACACTTTAATCTTCGTACGTTGTTCGTTTTATAAGTCAAAATCTGTGTAACTCGCGCAATATGAATTTTTGACAATTTCTTTTCCGCTGATATATATTAACATTTTTCATTTTCATATATTTGTCATTTCGTTAGCCCTTATGCAACGATTGCTTTGAAAGTTTGATGTGATTCAACNTTTTTTTTTTTTTTTTTTTTTTTTTTTTTTTTTTTTTTTTTTTTTTTTTTTTTTTTTTTTTTTTTTTTTTTTTTTTTTTTTTTTTTTTTTTTTTTTTTTTTTTTTTTTTTTTTTTTTTTTTTTTTTTTTTTTTTTTTTTTTTTTTTTTTTTTTTTTTTTTTTTTTTTTTTTTTTTTTTTTTTTTTTTTTTTTTTTGAAGAGTTTTCGACGCACGCGTATACTCCATTTCCACTGAAAGCTCGTTTTGCGTTTCCGCTTAAACAGGAAAACTTTTCGAACGCTTATTATATACGTTCTGATTGAAGTATTTATTTGTTTTTGATGCGCTCGGTATTGACTACGCGATAAATGTGTTCAATCTTCCCGCATAGACGTCGAATACAATATTTATTCGTTTCGAAGCTTGAAAGATAAGCAGTTCGAAATAACCGGTATCCGAGTAATTTTTCGCAAATCTATATGTCGGTTCGTAATTACCTTAACTACGCGATCGATGGCAATAGATTCTAAGGGGCAAACGTACAGGTTGATACTATACAATAAGATAAACGTATAGCGCATCTGAAAAAAGCTCAGCAGCAACTAAAGTATCGGAAAACGTATTTCGCAGGAAGAGTATGATTCGATCGGTCGAAGACATTGACACTTTGTCTTTGCGTGGATCTCTCTGATCCAGATGAAAGCGCGAACGAACGTAAGAGGATCGCCATCGAACGATAATTTTTGCTCGCGCGATGTTATCCTCTTCTATATTCTAAAATGAATTATCTCGACGATCGTCGCGTTGCTCGTGAGATTCTCGCGGGAGAGCAAGAGTATCGAGATTTTTCTCGTTTCGACCGGCAGAAATTTATATCCGTCGACGAGGAGGAGCAGTTCAACGAAGAAGTTACGATCGTGGCATGTAAAGATCCTAGATTTTATACGGCAGAAATGCAACGAAGACCGAAAAATTTTGTTCGGAGGCGTTGGAGAACGGAGTGCGCCGGTTGAACGAGAGCGAGAAAGAGAGAGAGAGAGAGAGAGAGAGAGAGAGAAAGAGAGAAAGAGAGCTCTTCCCGTTCGTATCATAAATTTCATCGTGCCACGTACTTTGCACCGTTACTCGGCCGTATATTCTGATATCCTAGAACTCAACCTTGTTCCCGCAACCCATTTCAAAGCACTCTCGCGGTTACTTTGGTTCACCCGGCTATACGTGTATTGTGAATTCCGATATTCGCGGCTGCACCGCTCTATCCTTTGGAAACGTATTTGCTTCGAGCATCAACTTAACCAAAAATCTCCGACGAGAATTCCTTACATCGTTACCGTTCTATCGATCCGACTCCCCCTCTATCTATTTGCTTGTTTATTCACTGTCTTATGGTTTTCACTGGCTGCCGCGAGTTCTCGTGCCAGTTGTTCACGGCAGGATAATAGAATTGCGGCATGCCGTTCAATGTCTTTGTCTTCGCGTTCTTGTTCGGGAACTTTAAGTATTCCTGATTCGGTAATTACATTCGAGTCTGGGAATTGGTTCCGGCAAATTCTTTCGTCGATCGAACCGTATGGAATTAACGATATTGAAATATGCGAATTCGGCTTCGTTTCTATTCTCTTCCCTTCTTTTTTAAGATCGACGTTTATACGTAGTTGTTCGAAGAAATTACATCAAGTCAGGTATAAGATTTTTATGCCAGAACAGATAGAATCGGTTAACAAGAATTAACGTTGAATTATCGGCGAGATTAAAACGGCGGTAGAACAACGTAAGTACGGATGACGCGCAAAAATTCAATCTCCCGGTACCTTTAAAAATAGTTGTCAAGGTAAATACGTACATGTGTACTTTAACGATAGGAAAGGATCGCCTTTCAAGGGCACGTTTTCTATCACGAGATGACTTGCAATTTACAGAAACGTCCGCTAAGTAAAAGACAACGCAGAGTCTTTACTTAGTTAACCCATAAACCTTCAAGGTATAGAATAAGACGCGCAGTATAAACGATAACGCTTTAATTGCCGTTGTATCTTTTTAAACGGTAAGGAGCAGTTCAGCTGGCATTAATTCCACGAGTCTTGTTATCGTACGACGACGTTACACGACACTCTTGCCGCAATATTCGCGATCGAGCAAATCGCGTTCTTGAATTCTCTTCAAAATCTGAATATCACGGTTTGTCGCGCGTCACGGTTCGCTGCAAAAGGTAACGAGGTGCTCCCATCGAAAGATATTAGTAGTTCGTGTCCTATATCGACAGATGGAAGTAAATTACGAATCGATGGAATGTGTTATTAAACTAATTTGTATATTGGCCCTGTTCCTTGTACCTACCAATCTTTGCGCAACTTTCTTCATTTACCGCTCTTCCCGTCGTCTTTCAACGCAGTTACGCTCGAAAGGTATTTGCAAGTCTGCATAACTTTCAGCAACGTTCGACCCTTTTACGTTCGAACGTTAATCGTAGCGATTAAGCGAAGTTTCAATTCAGTCGCCATTCGCTGTTCCATACCGAATGGAAAATGAATTCCGGATTCTTTAAGCGTGTATTAATGGCACGGAAACGCACAAGGGAAATTACTCACATATCACCGTAAAACGAAATATTTACAATGACAATTGCCCGTTACTTGTTTATTCCTTCTTCTTTTGTCGACAATCATCGTATGCATTGTGTACAATTACCCTATATCATGGTCTAAGATTTGAACGTTAAATTCCGCAGTTTGAACATGCGCGATTTCGGTTTCGTTCGATGTTTTCGCTCGCTTCGACTCGGCCACCATCTGATATTCAAACGGTGTCCCTTTTCTACCGACGCAGCCGTTCCGATATCTCAGTACTTAACCTTGTGCCCGCAGCCCCGTTTCAAAGCACCCCTTCCCTGTCTCCCATGTCCCTTTTCCTACTTTATTCTCAGTCGCTTTACCCGATACCGGCTTGACATTTACCTTCACACAGGCTGGTTTTTCCACGGGAATACGTCCTAGCTTCTGGGTGTCCACGTTGCGGTATTGTGTAGCGCGATGGAACGACCGTTCCCTTCGTTCCGAGATGCACGACACGAGGGAAACACGCGACTGTTAATCGTGCTCCGTTTGATTAATGCTTTCAATGCAGAGTATACGTGGAATGGATAAATCGATTTTACGTTGGGATAATGGACACGTGTTCAAAGACATCGTCTCTGGGAATATCGAGATTCTCTTTTTTCATTAAAACAGATCTGCGTTAACGAAGTCATTGTACAGCTTAAACAAATGTACCAGATTCACGGTTGAATTAATTTCGCGATACTTTCTAGCGTTTCGATAAAACGCTATTGTACAAGTTTCCTATTTTTAAACAGGTGGCAATGGTATTTAAGGAAGATACCGTTCTAAACGAATACTCGTATGAAAATTGTACGATTGTATCGTAAGATTTTTTCTTGTTTTTCCTCGTCCCCGGCACGTTTCATCCGTGCGTCGTGCATTGCTTCCAGCTGCCGCGTTTTTTCCGATTATTCCAAAAATATCATTTCCTTTGCACTGGTAGGTACCCGGTGCTCGGTACTCGTTTCGATTCCACCTTGCCGTGAATCCCGATACAAGCGAAAACTTGACCCTGTTGCCGTGATCCATTTCACGGCTCTCCAGTTTATTCTCGTCTAGTTTCCAGCCTGGTGACTAGACCGCTGCACTTTTCCCAGATAATACGTATATATTCGGCGTGACACGTCCGCGTCGGCGGCTCGCTTTGCCTCGCCCTCTGATCCGATAACGTGTATCAACCGTCCGAAAATGTCTCTCCGAAGGGGAAAATTCGAGAGGAAAAGAAACGCGTCATCCACCAACCGAATAATAAGCTTGTCGTATAAGCTCGTTACGAATTAAACCGCGGAAAGTTCCTCTCTTTTCTCAACGAGCCTCGCGAGGTGAATAGAGCGGGTCAATTCCCAACTCCGAGGAACACATCGTCTGTCAAATATATTTTTGATCGAGTTTCGATCCAATTCCGCGATAAGTTCTTCCAGTTTCATCGTGAAAGTTTCGATTAACCGATAATCGGTGATTGCTGCACTTTCCCTCCGGTGTCGTTTGCGAATAAAACGGACGTTGAGCGTGTAAGCCGCTATCGACGATTTTTGTGTTGTCTCGGAGGGGGCGGGGGGAGCTGTTCGTCGAAATAGAAGCACGTCAGACGAGGCAGCAAGAAACGAACGATCCTCTACTTTTTCTTCAAACTTTTCTGAAAAATTGTTTAAACGATCGCAAATTTGAAGAACGTGTGTTCTTATAGCAGCTATTTAAATACTTATATACTTTAAAAGATTTGCCATTCGTTAAAAGGAAACGTAGCAGATGCTTACGCGTGTACTTGTAAACTTCGTCGAATTGTCGACAATGAGAATATAGAAGCAAGAATACGTTTTATGCACTGTCGGATGATCGTTAACCACGTTCAAATAAACTCTGCGCAACAAGAGATAGAACGCGCGCGTTTCAAACAAATGCAACAACTTTGAGATCGCGAAGAAGGAGAAGATAGAAATTGTAAATTGTGCGCTAAGAAATGCTGTTCGCGCGTCGCGAGACTTCGGTCGTAAACCGTGACGATCCTTTGAATGCTATATCTAACATTATGATGCTTTCAGACTAAGATACACGCGTTCTATGGTACAAGGTTCGTAAACGGAACGATATCGTTTTGACTACGAAAAAATGCATCGCTTTGTTTTTACACGCTTACCGCGGTATGCGTGTATTAGCATGTAGAGTAGAAGGTGTACGATAAGTATATAAGTTTATGTTTCCACATCTCTTTTTGCCAGAAATACTTTGTAAAAAAAAAAAAAAAAAAAAAAAAAAAGAAATACATTCGGCAACGAGCAACATATTACGGAACGTTAAAAGTTGTTTTTAAAATTCCATTACTCGTTAATCGACCACCTCAGGACATCGAACGTCGTTCCGTTTGAAGGCTAAATTTCATCGAGGTCTGACGCATAAATTTGGACAAAGTCTGAGGCATAAATTTCGTCCAAGTCTGTATTCTACCTGTTCCTCCATCGTGGATTCCGGTATCCTAGAACTTAACCTCATTCCCTCAACCTACATCGAAGGTCTCTCGTTTATTTTCGCTCAACTTTCCAGACACGCAGGATCCCGTGGCGTTCGCGTCTCTCGGGAGCCCGACTGTTTGTAAGTCCTCGAAGCTTTTATCCTGTGTCACGATAATTTTCTTTTTTCCTCGATCGAAGAAAACGAGAAAAATTTTTCACCGATACCTGTGTCCTCGTTGACGAAAGCGTCAAAACACGTGTTCACATTCGGAGACAAAATCCGTTCGTTCGATCGATTAACTACCGCGTTTTTCCGCGGAACGAGCGATAGAATTTATGGAATAAATATCGTCGTTCTATTAATCCTGTTTGCCACGTAGCTTTCCATGGAATATTTCATGAGGCTAGATTCGACTTTTGACGTGGGAGAAGTGAAAGAGGGGAAAATACCTCTGTACGTAGGTACGCTATATAAATCTCAGAATTCCCAGGGATCTGCGAGTGTCTCCAACCCGTATTCCGTTCGCATCATGAGTTTTACAGTACGTACGCTATACGTCGCACAGGATCCGAACTATTGGATTACAACAGGCAATATCTGTACGAACGTCGCGGCTGATACATTGTATATCCCTCTCGAAAGGAGCACCTCGGATGCTGCCATATTCCGCGAGACTTTGCAGTTTTGTTAAGGAGTTCTGTTAAGAGCTTGGTGCTCCCGCGTCTACGAGATTCTCGGTTAGAAAATTGTAGTAATATAAAAGCGATATGGAAATACCTGGCACCTCTGCCGTCTCTTCCGTGTTGTGCCTTACGTTTAAACCCGATGGCTCGTTCAACACGCTCCTTCTGTCGAGAACAACGCTAACCTTGAATTCGACATTATTCTAAGGTCACGATCGACGTTGCGATACATTTTTTTACTCATCTAAAAGCGTGGAATGACCCGCGTATGTAGATCGTGTTGTACGCGATTTTAATGCTCCCATCGTTAATCCGGAGATATACCTGAAGACGTGAACGAAAAATTCTGTCTCAATCACCCGAAACAACTGTCACGAATATACGTATCGTCGGTTCGCTGGAAGATTGACATACATCTATATTTCAAAAATCGTAAATACGCGAAAGGTGATCGTAAAAGTGAACTATTTCGTAGGATCAGAGTACCGCTTTTCCATCTGATACAATTACGTTATACTGTTTTAACAGCGAGAATGTAGTAATCCGAGAATTGTTTTAATCTCAACGTTAAACGAGCTATAGATATTTATTGTCGGTTGGGGGTTAGTTCGTCCGAAAAAAGTAACACCGAAGAAAGTTCGGCCAATATCGACAATGCCGCCATCCATCGGTTATTCTTGTTAATCAAAACTTCCTTTTCTCTAGCAGCAATCCTGGCAAAAGACGAAGGACTGCGGGGCGAAATACAGCGGTTATATATAATACGAGCGATGGTCCGTTTGGTGTTGTTTTTCCGCGATTCATCGTACGTCCAGGACCTTTCGTATAAGTGTATTTCCACAGGGTTAGATCGAAGCTTGCTTGCTTGCTTGCTTATTTCAACCGAGTGCCCGAATCCTATCGAGTCCTTTGCCGACTATAGCTGTTACTTGATCCTCCAAAGACAATACCGTTTATGCTAATCCGTGGACGTTACTCGAGTTTCCATGCTTTTCGGTCACTGCATAGGTCGGAAGTCTCGAATTCTGCGTTACGTCTGACAAACGTTGTGTTATACTTCGTACTACGCCAACAAACCAGATATATCACGAAGCAACACGCACGATGGAACATGACGCTTCTGCGGACCAACGGAGATATTTCCGGTTATCACACGACGAAAATACCTGGAAAATAACTTTTTTCCCTTTTTTTCCCCTGCAAGCTATAGCATCGCGCCTTTTTTCTTTTTGCTTCCCCTTTCTACCACCCTCCTCTCTCTTTCTCTTTCTCTCTCGTTTTTCTTTTCCATTATCTTCCAATAACGGCGACAGAGTGAAAGCGCGCCGTACCACAGAACTTAATATTACTCCACCGCTAATGGGAACCGATAATTACTTTTTCGGCCAACTTAAATTCGGTTCGCTACGTCGCGATAAACCTTGGATAATGCGATAACGGAGTTACCGTGTCACTCGGTTTTTCAGACCCTCATTAGCGCTTTTAATAACCGCTCCGCTATTGATCGACATCTGGAATGAAATTAATTACAGCCTTCTTCTAAATATGAAAATTTCGTCGAATCTCGACGGGACGTCCGAACTAACGACGGCGGAACCGCTTTTAAAAGCGAACCATACCGATCGGTAAAATTGCGGCGCTGCGCCACCACCGTCGTCGCTGCTCGTAATGCTCGTGGATGTCCTTTTTCCGCCGGTCTAAAACGATTCCCGGCTTTATCGAACGTAATGTGCAATTAGTCCGCCGCGTATGCACAGAGAAAAATAACAAGAGGGACAAATTGACAGAGAAAAGCGATATTAAAATTTTTAACATTATATGCGTGACAAATAATAGTGAGAAATGGTTGCGAACTGTATTTGCCTCGGTATTGCGGCTATGCAGATAAAAGAATAACAAGAGACAGAAATCGGCTTCCGCTTTTGAAATCTTGGTAATTTTAAAGAAAATATAGAGTATTATAAGTGATTTTTAGAAATTACAAATATCTAGAAATTCGTCGATTCTAGTCGCTCTTCCGACTTGTTTTTCCGATTCGTATCGTAAAACTATAACGTTATTTTTCTTAAAACTTCAAATTATTGTACTTGCAAAATAATGGAAGTAAAATTGAATAGAACGGTTGCGGAACGTTTCGACTGAAATTTTACCTCTCATTATCAACTATGTATATTACACCATATCCAAACGAAATTATACATACGCATATTATTTTAGAATTAAATTATCTATGTTTAAATAATATCCTTTATTATCCGTATGAATAGTATTTTATAATTGATATAACGTGGATATTCGTATTCAGTGATTCTATATGCTTGGCTGAAATCACTAATTGCGTTAACCTTTACATAGCACGAGCAGCACCTTCTAAATGCGTAATTTATTTATCGCGTAAATGTCCTTTGATCTTAAATGCGTTAAAAGTTTTAAAAAATGTAAGAAATACGAAGAGAGACGAAAAGAAGTTTAAGATAAATTCGTTAAAAAACGGATACAAGAATCGGTTTTTGCCCTTTAATCGAAAAGGGGAAACGAAAGGCGAATAGCTAATAGCATCGTATGAAACAGGGGATTGTTAAAAAGTGCCTGACATCGTCCGACAACACGACTGAATGGAACGCATCAAAATACTCGGTCCAATTTGGGAGAACACAGTTACGTAATAATAGAGGTCACTAGGAATTCCTGGAGGTAGTAATACGCTTTGTTCTCTACCTTACCATTTCGCCACCGATATCCAAGAACCGAACCTTGTTCTCGTATCCCATGCCCGAGTCTCCGTCTCGTTTATTTCAGTTCGACTTCTCCGCATGCCATGTTACTCTCGTACTACCTATTGCCTTGGGGAATGATAGGTTGTAGGTCCTTCGAAGTGTAGGTACGCGACTCACGGCGATCCAATAATAATATCTTTCGGTTTACAAGATCCCAAGTTTACCAATTAATTCTTTTCCGGTCAGGTGATCGTTGCGAATGTAAACGCGATTCGCCAGGCGCCACGCGAACCGTAAGAATTTAATAACGTTAATGCTCGTCAGTTTCTTAAGAACGATCGCCGTTGAAAAGTTGCTTTCTCGAGTATCAAAACCGACCACGTTTTACGGTTCGACCATGGAAATTTTGTTTTTTCTTGCCGTCCTTTCCTCCCTCTTTCTTTTGTTTCTCGATCGCCAAGTTCGGCGATAGTTTCACGAAATTACTCGCATCATGACAACTTGCACCATGAAACGCGATTAAACGTTTTCGCACAGAAAGGTATCGTTCCCATGGAAAACCTTAATTTCTACGGTTTTAAGAAAGTTCCCGCCAGACGAAACCGCGATCTTGCCGGCTTCTATTTGACTTGGTGAACTTGGCTCGTCACTTTGCCGGAAATGTGCTGTTCGAGCGACGCGATACCTCCTTTCCGCCGATAATATTAACACATTATTCACCGCTTTTTTTTTTTTTTTTTTTTACCGAGCTAGACGACGTTCTCGGAAACTTGAGCGGTGCACGATTATGTTTTCGATCTTGACTTTCATGACTCTCTCACTACGGAGATCGATCGAACGGAACGCGACCACAATATCGATTCGATCGTATCTTATTTTGCGTAAATAACCGGTGCTTCTCGTTGATTCGTTGTTATCGTGTTTTATGTAATGATGTCGAATTGGAATGGAACAAATGGGACGACAGAAGAGGAGAAACGCTCGTGGAACGAAAACCGCGAGGATACGGTCGAACTGTTATTACAGCTCGTTAGGCGTCGTAACTCGTTCTTATCATAGAGTCGATTGTACTTACTTACTTCGTACTTTCTTTCGCAATTTCATCACAGATCTCGATATATACGGGTAAGGCGTGTTTCCGTAATCCACGAAGAATCTCCCCCGTTTATTCTGGTTCAAGTTAGCCCGCGGCTGGGGCGTGGTGCTCATTCCTCTTGGGAATGTATCCTCTTGCAACTGCTTCAAAGACTACTTGCTGTGATTCAATAATGCCTCCAGACTACCGGGAACATCGCACGAAACTCTTAAATTTCTAATTAATCATCTTCGAGTCTGTGGAGCGTGGTTGGTTGGAGATTCACGTGCAACGAGAAAATGAAAGAACGAACAGCTTCTGTGGAACGTTAAGCATTGGATATTTTGCGCGGCTGATCTTAAATTGCTTTCATTTCTCTATTCGAAAATGTCTCTTTTGAAAGATACGAAAGGAGAATATTTTTTCCAGCAGACTGGTACAAATAAATAATACGAATATTTTTATTATTATTATTATTATTACTGTTACTACTGCTACTGCTACTGCTATTGTTACTGTTACTGTTATTGTTATCGTTACTGTTACCGCTATATACGATATAGCGTTTCGATCGAGTTTTTCATACGATACGCTTAGCGATAATGAGTAATGGAAGAACACGGAGTGAAACAAGCCGAGGGACGTTAAAGATTCGAAGGCATTGTTTCCTAGAAGCATACTATTTTTGTATATAACAACGTAATATTTCCTGTTACGAATTCAGCGGTACATCGCTACTCGGATGTTGTACGCGTTACAATTTGACAGGCTTGTTAGAACACTTAGAACTTAATAGGTTTACCAGCGTTCTCATTCTGAAGATTGAAATAATTGAAACGTTTCCTTCCTACTCGGAGAGTTTAATTTCCATAGTTGGCGGTGGCCGTAGATTTATCGCTGAAATGCTACTCCATCGTCAGCAATATCTTGTCTGCCGGTATCGTTTTTCCCCTGTTTTTAAGAGTATCCCTCCTGTCCTGAAATTAAATTTGTAAATTAAACGCGCTCCGTAAATCCGGGGTGACGGTGCACGATGTAATTTCCTACGTATTCCCTTCGGGTAATTTATTAAAATCGCGTGTATTATCGGAAATGCGCGTCGAAAATTACGAGCAACGCTGTCTCGACCTACCTTTCTCGCTTCCACTAGCACGTAGAACGTAGTAGTAAGAAAGATGGAAAAAGTCAGAAGGAAAGGTAAATAAATAAGAGAGATATCCGCCGCTTTTTAATCACTCTGATTCGATCTCGCGTAAGAAGCAGATATCTCTTGGGACTTGGGCGTTGCTCGTTTGTCGTTTATTACCGCGTACCGGAATATCCGTGAGAGATATTCGATTTCTTGCCAGGATTTTTCCATCCAGCCACCACGATCTCTCGCTCTCTGCCCTCCGTGGCCTTATTATTTGCCCTCGATATGTATATTTATTCGTTGCTCCGGTAAATAGGCGCTACGCTTCGCAACGAATTTATCAGGCAGTCTCTTTCGAACGGTAACCGCGTTTTCAGATTAAACCGGTAATAAAGCGCGCCACGTGTTCCAACTACGGTCGGCCCCGGCAATCCATATTTGCGCCATGTTTATACGACCATTAGGACATCGATTCAAATTTAAAACTTACCACGGACGGAATCCACGGTTGGACAGTGTCCCGACGAACTCGTACCTTGCCACCATTTTATCCGATATCTTCTTTTTTCACGAAGGAAAATACGGAATTATTAACGACGAAGGAAAGCGAAGGTATTTATCGGTTTATCTTAAAAGCGCGTACCACGATGCGATACAGGTACGCGTACTGTGGCTCGCGAAAGTATTTAAACGCTCGTTTGTCGTTTCACGAAGCTTACGTGTATCTTTCGAAGGTTGATTCAAATGTCGATGTACGTATAGAACAACGATTGACACGAACTAACGAAATAACAATACGTTCGACTCGTTAGTTGGCTCGTGTTATTCGCACCGACTCCTTCAGATTCCATTTGCCAGGGGATAATGCAACTCCGGCGACCCTTCCAAGTCTGCTT
Source organism: Bombus difficillimus (assembly GCA_014737525.1). Classification (NCBI taxonomy): domain Eukaryota; kingdom Metazoa; phylum Arthropoda; class Insecta; order Hymenoptera; family Apidae; genus Bombus; species Bombus difficillimus. Next base: position 368,131 of record JACXIT010000243.1, on the reverse strand, counting down.
TCTGTATTAGCTGCAACTCGCGCGAATCACCGAGTCAATTTTGCAGTCTCAAAGCTCTATTCTCAATTAATCTTACGCCCCAGCCCGGACGGAAGCGTTGTTTCTTCGGGCGCTGCCGTTTTAACGAAGCTAATTTTCCTCGTAACGAGCGTACGTTGAAATTGAATCGTATACATGGTTTGGCTGTACGCACTAGCTTGTTGTTTACCGTTTCCATCGCTGTTCCGCCGCCAATGATTCCGTACATCGGAGCTGAAAAGTTGCAGTTCTTGCTCGGTTGCAAGAACAATTAGGAGGATTAAAGTAACTCATGGAGATTCGACGAGACTTTGCGCTCTTTGGTTCATGTTGCTCGACAAATACGCGTATTTCTTAAGCTTCGTTGGTTCGAGGAAACAATTATTTGGAATTTTACGTTTTAATTAGATGAATTATATAACGTCGTTTGCTCGTAGCAACATCTAAATTCTATAAAACGGAGTTCTTAGTTAGCTAAAATTAATTCCACCGAGTTCGCGGTCCGAAAGTTTCGTACAAACTCGCCGTGTATTCGAGAGACATATCGATTTAAATACTCCTTCGAGTACATGAAAATCTTAATCTTATCAAAATACCGTATGTTCGATCGATCGAAATATTTCGCCATTTTCACGCAAAACATCGTTTTAACAGACTTGGCTGTTGTCAATTTAATATCGAAGGTATAGCTGGAAAGAATCTTACTCGCTACAAAAATCTCACTTGTATAAGCAACGATAGAAATTTTAAAGAAAACTAAACTGGCTAAAAGTAATTTTGCCTCGTTAATTTTTAATTTCGAGTTACAAGGAGTTTTTGGCTGATAAACGACTCCCTTGAACCAGAGTAACAGGTAATCGGGATAAAATTTTCACTTGCTCTTGCAATTTTCCTCGTATAACTTGGCTGTGAAATTGTCAGTTGTCAAGTGTAAAATATTGTTATATACTCTCTGTAAAGTTGATTGGAAGCTGTAGAACGTTACAAATAACGTAAGTAACGATTTCGCTTTATCTTTCGTTTTATATTTTAGTGGAGTTATATGATCGGATCAATTCCAATCAAATACACGTACAATGTGCTCGGAACGGTACATATGGAACTGATTTCTACGTGCGATTGTGTGCCATTGATATAAGGGTTAGGAGAAATTTTGATAGGGGAAATTGGAGAAATTGAGATAGCCGTTGCCGATTCTATTACGGAACCTGTTTCCCAAAAGCGTTACCCGTCACCGTTACCTGTATCGGTGAGTTTGCGAATATTAAAATTGTCTTATATACGTCGCGTAATCCTCGCGCGATCCTATCGAATTTCACACGAACAGTAAAATCTACCTTCTACAATTACATACGTATTATGCGTTATGCAGTATTTGCAACTGACGTGTTCTCTATAACAAGTTTGCAGAATTGGCTACGAAAGCAATTTGCGATAAACGGTCGTTTCGATCAGCGCGACTGCAGCGTTCGAAAGTCGGAAGTACGAACTTATTTACTAGCAAACGTTATAAGAAAAATATATTGAAATCCAAATATCTTCTGTTATTCTATCGGGCAATATCTGGTACCTAATCTTGTAAAAGTGTTCATAGAATAGGATTAGATAATACCAGTAACAAGCGATACGCTCTGATATATCGCATTTATTTTAACTCGAGTCTATTTTGTTATTTTTCGATGTATCCTATGTTCGAAGAACCTCTTAATTGGAATAACGGAACTGTGAATGAAAATATATGGAGGAGAAAATGCAAATCTTCTGTAACCATCTCCATCGAAAGGAATGGAGATTCTCTTAAAGGCGTGACGAAATTGTCAGGAAGCTAAAACGTAATTAGGTCGCGAAGGTGACTAGCCAAAGAGACCAAACTTGCTTAAGACCGAACCATGCCGTATTTCGTTATTAACTATACGAAGGTGGAAGCTGCGCTGCGATGCATATTCCAGTATATCGATAGTAGTTACAGCTGCTAGATATAATATCGTTTTACGAATTATGTCACTGTTAATAATCAATTTTCGATTCTGATAAAAATATTAATCGACGATGACTTATTTCACGTACTTTCACGCTCCGTCTTTTTTCTTCTCTTGCTCCATGTTCCGATCAGTAGTTGATCAAACGTTGAAAAGATCAGCACGTTTTCAACAAACGGTCCCGACATTTGTCTGAAACGAATCTCGATAAGAAAGTACACGGCGATGGTAATTACGCTATTTAAACGTCCTCGTACGACGTCTCGTAAGCAAGACTTATATATATTTCACTTGCGCTAACCGTACAAGATTACAGGAGTCTGAAAGATCCGGATTATTTCGGTCCATGTAACGGCGAGTTTGCACAGACAGATAGCGAACAACGAACACATTTTTACTCACGTCACGATCTCTTCGACTCATCCGTTCAATTTCAGACTTGCATTTTCGAGACACCTCACGGTAACGTTCTATTCCCTGGCACAAAATGTTCGCAAAGGAACAGTCGGTTCCGTTCGTGGTGAACGCCGAAAGAAGGGAGAAGACCCTGCAGCAGGATTCATCCGACGAATCGTACGGTTCAACCTTTAACTTTAATAATACGTAAAATTAGATGCACTCGGCATGAAACGGTTTCGTTCGCCAATGGCCGGAGTAGAGAGCGGGAGAAACTGGAAAGTCAAAAGCAGCTCCTCTACTCCGCCGCACTCGTTGTACTTCCAGTCGACTTCCTCCGGAGCTTTAACGCGTTATTCCCTTGGTGGCCGGGCTTCATCGGGGATAACAGTAACGGCCCTTCGGAGTCGCGCCTGCACCAGTCACTTCTCATCCGCGTCTCCGGGAAAATTCAAAGCCTGCCGGTGACGGAACAGAGGATGCCCCTGGTCTTGGCGCCACGACGCCTCCCGAGGTCTATCTCTTGCTCGATAGCCCCGACCCCGGTTTCCCATGGCAACTAAACTGACACGTATATACGCTCGTGCGCGGCTCTGATCGTTATTGCGGATAGCAGCTCCCTGCTACAGGTCTGAAGAGAAAAATGCGTCGCGACGTCGACGCAGGGGACACGGTCGCGACGGTCGCGACTTTCGCGTGAAAACTCACCGCGAGCATGCTACTCGGCCTGGCTTTTTCCACCTTGCCTTTGTCTCTTCCCTGCTTCGTTCGCTCTCGCGTTCCACCTCCTTTTCACTCCGACGTTGTTAGCTTTTTCCCCGTTCCGTTTCGCGGCTATTCACCAGCTCGTTCCGCAGAAAGCACGGGATAACGCGAGAGTGTCACTCGGAGACCAGGGTCCACCGTTCCGCGAATGTTTCCCGAGGAAATTGTTCCCCGGAGCGCACGGAGGGAAAGGCGGCGTAGCGATCGCCAGATGGGATGCAAATTCCAGTCGAAACACCGGCTCGATCTATGTTCTCTCTTAAGCGTCTTCCGCTTAATTTCCTTCGTATCGTACAAGTGGTTTAGCTAGGAGGAAAAGAGCGACGTTTGTATCAAAGATTTCTTGGGATCGGAGAGTCTTAAATTCGAAGAGTTTCTTTCGACGAACTCGTTTTATCGATCACGTTTCTGAGAGTGATCGATAATCGAGGATAATACCGACAGCAGTTGACAAATAACGAAAGAAGCGCATCGTTCGATTCGATAGGCTCTTGTGTCTTATCCGAGATAAGCTGTTCCACGCCAAACGAATCGTATCTTTCCATCGCATTCGTCTCTCACGCAGCCTTCATTTGTCAGATTTAATTCGTTCCTCGATTTCAACACTTACGCAACCAGCAAAGATCGACGCAGCGAAATAATATAAATATCTAAATTCGCAAATTTTTGTATCGTAAGGCGAGGAACGAGGTTTCCGTACGTTCAGGCATGAAATTGTTCGCGGTATTCGCGAATAGTAAAAGAATCTGCAGGGTATATCGCTATTTTATATTTGTCGTGACGTATCAAATTGACGCAATAAAGGACGAAGATTAATTTTACTTCGATTAAGACAAAATATCGCGAACGGATATAAACGAAAGGATAAGAGAAAGAAAAAGTGAAATATAGATTCGTCGTTTCAGGTAAACTGAAATTACACGAGCTTTTGCCAGCGACGCGACGTTTTATATTCCTAGAAATAAAAGATAGCTGCTTTATGCGAAGAAACAAAAGCTGCTCTCTTGCTGCAAATAGTCAACAACGTGATATATGCGCTACGTCTGTTAGTTCATGCACGAATATCCTCTATTTTTTCAAAAGCGTTTGAACGTTTTCGTAATACGAATTCGCATTAACTGCGATTATTTGTCCTATTGGCGTACTTGTATCTTTACGATTACATTTCTGCGGAATGGTCAACGCTAGAACGATTAAACTTTGGTCGTTGAAAGTACAAAGACAAACTACCGGCCACGAAAACACTTTGACTTTATCGGCCAGCATCCGACGACGACCTGTTCATTTTCGAGAATTTTCCACGAAAATAGCAAGACAGATCGTCTATCGTTACAGCTTCCGCTACTAAGAGGACGAAACTATTTTCAATCGTTATCGCGATCTTTTTTATACGTTATCTTTGGCCAAGCTTTTAATCAAATTTCCGCAGACCTATGCCTACGTAATATACGTTTTAGGATGAAACGGTGCTCGTGAAGAGGCTTTGCCGTTTAGATGGTCGCGTAGATGCAAGGAGTCGGACGAGTTTCGGTTGGTTTTCGTGTAGACCGATCGATCTCGCGGTCTTTTGATCGGCGTGCAGCTTTGTGCTCGTTCGCGCGATTCAGAAGCCGCGGAAAGCTTTGAACGGACGTTTCTGTGTTTATTACGTACGCGTCTTTCGCTGTTCTGAAAGTTCGGTTGTTTTTTGGCCGCGAGCCTTCCAATCCGCTCATCTTTCACGATACCATTCGCGTCGCGCACAGTTACGTTTTTCGAACGATTTCGACGCTGCGACCAGCACACGCCAATCGTCGAACCTTCAGGAAGAACGTTTCTCATTTTTCCGAAACATTTCGTAAAACATATAAAGACTGATTTTTCGCTCGAACGACGTGTCACGCAGCGAGAAAGAAACTTCGAAATAATTAATATTTTTTAATTCCGAAAACGGCTATTACGCGAAAAGAAAGATCGTCGCTTTGAAAAATCAAAAGTTTTGCGATTTTCGAGAATATAGAAAAGACGTTTCAAAGGCATTGAGAATTTATAGAGTTCGATATTTCGTGGAAATATTGAATTTTATTAACATGTCACGCGCAGAGTATTGGAAGAGGCGAGTCATATAAAATTTATAGTGAAAGTATAAGAAACGAATGGAGAGGAAAAAAGAGGAATATCAAATACATGTAAATTTTGTATACAAACTGATAATTTTTAGTCTGTTAATCTTTATCTTCTCGTTTAATACTGTTATCGTGTAATGCATACGAAATGCATGGAATCTTTTCCTTTCTTTTATTTTTTTTATTTTTATTTTTATTTTTTTTTTTTTTTTTTTTTTTTTTTTTTTTTTTTTTTTTTTTTTTTTTTTTTTTTTTTTTTTTTTTCGTTACAAAGAAAGTTAAAAATGAAGTTTTGGGTTTCTCGGAATGTCAGATAATACTTTATAAATATAAATTCCTTGGAATCTTTTATCTCTTTTTGATTTGTATATGTTGTAACATGCTTTCACGGATATATTTACCTGTTATCGTAATTCACGTTCAGTCGATTTCATTTTTCATTCTGTAAATGTATTATTTTACCTACATAATGGAATTTATTTTATCTAGACTGTGATAACAATTTCCACGCATTTCTATCGTTTCATAACTTTTGCGACTTTCGAGTTGGGAAATTTTTATTTTACATCCTGTGCTGAAACGCATGCCTATATTCTGTAATTACTGGCCAACAATTTTTTTTATCGCATTCGTAAATATCTCTTTTTATTTAGTTTTAGACATATACTCTGTGACGCGATTCCCTGTTTTTCGCGAATACGTATATTTTCAAATATAATTTTCGGTTTTATATTTTGAATAACAGGATATTTGAACGATATTTTTATATAAAGTAATTTCAATTTATTGAACGTATGCAAATTTACAAATATATTTGAATTGCACAGCGCAGTGATTTTAAAGTCAGTTGATATTTGATTCCACGTTTAAAATTAAAATTAGGAATAAATGATACGTAAAGTAAAAAGTTCCATTATGAATATGTTCACATGTCGAAGTTAAAATCGGTATCGCATAGCCGATATAGGGGAAATTGAATTTTATCGATAAAACGATAAGATTGCTACGATCAATTAATATTATAAATAACCATCTCGTGCTCGTTCCAAATTACTCAGAGTTACACGATACAACGTTCCATCGGTGTTATCAATTTCATCTGTAAAACAAACAAAGGAACGATAACGTACGACAAACCCATGGCTAGATTAAATCGTAATCATCGTGATAACGATATTTGATGATCCACGAGCCAACTAATTAACATGCGCAACCGTTGATACTTCTTATACAGTCGTCTCTCGTTTTGTATCTCGACAAGCCGCGTCGAGCTGTTATTAATGCTGGCGAATTATACCGCGTCCGTGTAAATGACATCTTTAGCGTATATGGTCGAGTGTGAATTGCAATTAGGCGCCGGTGCGACGCGATTTACGAGTACCTATCCCGCTTTCACACAAAGTGTTACAAAAAGAGAATCTACGATTTAGCGAGATTATAGTGCCCGTCCAGAGTATTTATATTTAAATTGTATTATCTCGTATATTTATAAGACAGAATACAGGTGAATACGTTGTTACCGCTTTTTGATCAATCATTTATTCAAAGTCTTCGATGATGAGCCACGTCGGAAGAGGCGAGGCTACGGTTACAACGAACTTGAATTTGCGCCAACGATCGAGCAAATAATGACCGTTTAAGCGAATAATCTTCTTATAGGAATCGTTGGAGCAGTTGAACGAAAAGAATCGTTTCAACATCGCGGAACGATCGGTGGTCATCAAAAATCGTCCGTTTTTTTCGACATCTTGTCCAAGATCAAAGTAAAATTATTCGCGTAGCAGGAATCATCGTAAAATCCCTCGTTAGTCGTTTGATGATATAACAGTCGAGAATCCGCTACTCTCGCTCGTGAACTAATCATCCAATATTAATTTGGCGGATAACAAAGTACACCCATCATCGCCGAATACCATCCAAGCACAAACGCTACTCGATAGATTCATCGCCGATAAATTATATAAGATACGAGATATGGAAGAAATATTAAACTCGCTATGTCCTGTATGTCTCACGATTAACGAGCAAATGGTCGAAATTAATCTTAGCGACTATGGATTAAGCGGAGGTAACCGTCCATCAGAAGGGATGACCAATGACTGTCGAACAATCTCATCGGCTCGTCGCCTCGACGAGGTTTGTCTATTATAATCGATGCGGTTTTCCAGTCGAAAAACACACTCGTCTCTTCGTTTCCCGGATCGCGACTAACTTCCAGCTTAATCCTCGATCCTGATGAAATCTACATCGAATATAGTTTATCGAAAATACATAATCTTGTTGCCCGTTTATGAATGACGAAGCGATGGTACAAGCTGTGAGCCTATTTTATCATTATTTAAGCCGAGCGTAATGCGATTTTGACGGGCTCTGATCCGCTTACGATAGTTCTTCCTGCCCGTTGCCGGAATTAAAGCGTATTGAATTAAGAAGAGTAACACAGAGTAAGGGACGGATGGGTTGATCGATTAACTTCATTAACGTGGATAGCCGAGAACGCCTGATGACGTCGGGAATACAAAATTTATTCGCCACGGTTCGAATATTACAACGACCACGATCGTCTTTTTGTATTTTGAAATCTTTTCCGGTTCATATCTTTGGACGAGAATTATTTGAATTTTTAAGTACCTACGAACACAGTCATTTACTTCATTTACAAATGTTCTTTCTCGAGTGTTGTCTCTTATTAGTCCTAACGAATCTATATTTTTTTTTTTTTTTTTTATCATTTCGTCTCGTAAATCAAGGCGAGTGTCAATGGTATGGATCGATGATTCTTGTACTTGACCAGAAAGAAAAAGGGTCCAGTGGAAAGTTGGACGGTTACGCGAGAAGCAGACCGATGATCCTGGAACAGTTTCGAAAACGTTTCGAGACAGTTTTTTCGGAAAAGGAAAGAACGAGGAGGAGGAAGAGATAGAGAAGAGGAGGGGGGGGGGAGAGAGAGCTTCAGCGGTCGAAACTTTCGAAAAAGTGTCTGGAAGCGAACGGGGTGAACGTTGGACGAAAGCAAACTGGTCGATCTTCGCAGTGGAAAAATTACGGACAGAGATGAACCGAGTAAATGAACCGGGGCTTTTTACGGCTCTCCTTTCTCGCTTGACCGACTTCGAGACTTTTCAGAAGCATATATCAGAACGTCCCGAAGAAAGAGCTCGATAACGAAGACCTCGGGGTTCGGGGAACAATTCCCGCGGCCTCGGTGTCCCCCATTTTTGCCGTGTCACGTCCATGAACGACAGGTTACCTGAAAAAGAAACCGTTTTGTCGTTAAGCGAATGGTAATTCACCGATGATCCCATTCAGTTATTAGGAGCGATCGAAGAGGTGATTTCCAAAACGTTGCGAAGACTTTCGTTAAAGAGCGATTATACCTTTTTCTTTGAAGATCGCGTAAAACGTAACCATTCATCGAGCTCAAGGTACACTCGCGGATAGTTATTTTTTGCATACAGATGTATCTTTACATAGAGAAGAACGTTTGGCAAATGCGCTGTTACCTTTTTCTACGTTTCTTTTACACGCGGTTAGAATCAGATGCGATCGCGTTATTAAAGAGCAGTTTATGCTACACGCTTTCAGTTATATAATACTATTAATCCTTTTCATTTTTATCATGACACAGTTATTAATATTATGCATTGTAGGAAACCTATTTTACATTTTATTTCGTTGCTCGGATTCAGATTCAAAATAATTCGAAAATATATTCTTGGAAACGACAATATTTTTAAATGCAGTTAATTCTCTATAACGCATTAAACGTTATTACGCAAGTAATTGCATGCACCGAGCAACGAAAATGAAAAATTATTTCAGTGTTAGCAATCACCGGTCGGCAAATTCCGAGGTAATTTGCGTTTATGCAAATAAAACTCGTTTAAATGTACAAAAAGTATGTAAAACGTAGATACTAATAAAAACGGATTTTTGGTACTCTGGTAATATCGTATTCCATTGATTTCGTTACTTGTACGATAATACGTGTTCATCTTGGATCGTTCGTTGGCACAAAGATACATTTGCGTCACAAAATGCGATTAACTATCTGTCCGTAACAGATTTAACGCTATTGAGATGTTCTTTTTTTTTTTTTTTTTTTTTTTTGGTAAGCGAGAAAAATAATAAAAATTGTCGCGCGTAAAGATTTTTGAAACGGATATTTTTTTACCAATCGCGGCTTTCGTTAATTGACGTTAAAGACGTGCAAGTTGTTACCAGCACCGACTGATTAGCGCCTGCGTCAAACTGTCAACATATCGAATAATACAAACGTCCGACACATAACATCTCCGGTACAGTGAATGGAATCCAACTGAACGCATCACGGATAAACAATAAACTTTCAATTTCGATTTCATTCGCTTCACGTTCGGTACTTTTATTTGGTTTATGTGCCGCAATTTTGCGTTGCAGGCATTCACGAAGCTACAACTAAACGTTACGGATCATGGAAACTTTTCATGCCTATACACATGTTTCGAAGAAAGAACGGAAACTGGGTTGAATCAACGAACCGACTACACGTCGAATGATCGGATCACGTATGCGAGATATAAAAATGCTGATCGTTCTGCAGATTCTTTGATTCGAATACAGATACAATGGCTGTGATAGGAGTCCGCGTTTATCGATACCGCGTTAAGGTAATAGCTTTAATCGGTCCGGTGACAGACAGTGGAATCGTATAAGGTCGAGTAACGCGAAGATAAAGCGAAAATGTAGTACGAAAGCGGTCATCCGATTCATCGTCGAATTACACGGAGTTCAAATCCGCTTGCGCAATTATTGACTTTCGATCGAAACTTTAGCGAATTCGGTTGTGCGAAATTGCCGACCTATTCCGTGCTGTAGTAATTGATAGTACGCGCGTGTAAACGAGACTCGCAACGTTTCATTATTTGGAAATTAGAGAGGCGTTTATCAAAAGGGTGACAAAGGCGTGCTTTTGAAGAATCAAATCCATTGTTTGGAGCGATGTTCTTTGGTACAGATAAAGAACTAACACGCACCCGTTACCGAGTCTCTTTTACCTTAAGTTTGTTCCACGAAGGATCGTTGCAACTTATTCTCGCGAACACTGTCGGAGACTACTGCTAATTCGTTTCTGAAATTTTACGAAACAAGATCGCAGATATAATATAATATAATAGTTGGAGATGAAAGTAAGTGGCAGATAACGGAGATGACACCGTAAAATGATCGTTAATCTCCAGCTTTTATTTTAGTATCAATATAGTATAAGAAAATGTTTTCGTTTATTCTTACGTATCGATGTTTCACTTATAAATACAAGATATAAAAAATATGAAACGAAAAATATCAAAATTATATAAATGATGTTCCAAATAAGCGTCGTTTCTACTGCAAAAGGTAGTACGAAAACGAAATAGTTGATATTTGTTAGTTTTAAAAAACATCGAAGAAATAACGTTAATTGCAAAACGTCACTGGTGCTCTTACCTTATAAATTGCGCTACCTTTATTTCTACTTCATAAATAAACAGGTTCCGCGAATAACGTACATTATAAAGGTGTTGCGTTGCATTCAATGGATTGCCTCTGACAAAGGAGCCCTGCTAAGTTTTCTTTATTATTAGTCCAAGTACAACCGAATCGCGCGAAAGGACGACTTTCTTTAAAATACTGCGTGTTTTCGACGATATATCTATGTATAAGACCGTGGAACGGAGTGTTGCGGAAATATAAATCATTCGATGCACGATAACTTCTCGCGCAGTGCATAATTTTATTCTCTTCCCTTGTGTTTTTGTCTTTTTATTTATCTTTTTTTTTTCGATCATTTATTAAAACTACTTTGAATATATATTACAATAGCGCGTGATTTTTGCTCGGTTCTTTGGATTATATATATTCAATGTCCGATTGTTAAAACGTAAAAAATAGCTTCATGCATCTTTCAGCGTTTTTATATTACGTAGAAGATTTGTAGCTGCATTGTCTAAAATTTATCGTCAACGACAGTGCTGATAAGTAAAGTAAATAAATTTTTAACTTCCAACGTTTCAACGTTGCGTAATACGAGTATTTCACAAAAGGATCCTGCTATTTTCCAAGTATTTGATAGACTTCAGGAAAATTGATAACAGCGAAAGTAAAGTTCGCTGAAGTAAAGAAGACCAACTTTTTTTTTTAATACCGTCTTTATTGTTAAACATCGACCTGTACGTACCCGTAGAATTTTTTCAGTCGCTTCTCTTTTTCGAGAGGAAAACACGTCGGACTTGTTGCTAAACGTGATTCTGATAAGTTCGCGCAATAAAATTTTAGGTACTACCTTTCTTTTTCTTTTTTTTCTTCCGTTCAAGGCCAGTTTGACCGAGCTACTACGAAAAGCTACAGATTTATGAGTTTTCGCTGCTTGCATTACGACTCCGATAACCGTAACAGAGCGAGTAAAAGTTGCATAAACTTCAATTACGCGTGAACGCGATAGCGCGGAATTATTGCAAAATATTTACAATTTCGATGATAAACGTAACCGTACACGCGTAGAGACGTCGTGAGCCGATTCGATTCTCCAGCTGGGACAAGTAGAAACAACCTGTGTACGCAACGCCTGTTTTCCCCGTGTGATCGTTCGTCAGATATCAGGATACTTAAACCTAACCTAATCCTAATCTGCGATAGTTTGTGCTGGGAGAAATCTATATTATTGCTGTATCCTCGGCGAACTAGGTCCGCGTTAATGCAAACGCTCGGGGACAGCGTCGAGGCGAAAATGCTACGACGACGTTGGTGCGTGGGAATTTCGGTGAACCGTTGAGGGAAAAAATGTCTGAGCAACTCAGGGTGAATCAAATACTTGGTCGTGTATAGTCCGTTCGCCCTCTCTTGTCTGCATTATTCTTTTACACCTCGTTTGCGTTTAATGAGTCGAATGAACGCGGCAATTTGCGGATCCGGATCACGCCGTACCACTTGCTAGTCCGCGCAACCAGGAACGCGGATCGTATCTAGCGGTAATAGGTCAAGTACCGAGCTTTGTGAAATTACTGGAAGGTTTTTGTGCACGAGAGAGTGAAATTGCCTTGCGAACACAGAGTGGAAGAGAGAGAGAGAGTCGAAAACCGTGCTCGTGTTTTCAATTTCGCGGACCCCTTACGTCCGTTCTATTTTGTTTTTATTTCTTCCTCTACTTATCACCGTTTCTGCTTACGAGTAGGGAAAATTTGCGATTTACTCTCTGCGCTCATTTCGTCCAGTGTCTTTGTAATATTCGATGAAAGAAGCACAAGAATGAGAATGTTCTTATCTGTTTTCATTCTTTGTACGTCGTTTGACCGACCGAAGTAAATGAGAGAAAGTTGGATTTGTAGATTCGGCATAGTAATAGGGATGAAGCGTAAATGATGATCATAACGATAATAAACGAGGTTTGGTTCCAGTAATTAATGATAATACTATGCTAATGAAATAGCGGCAGAATGTCATAGTATATAATCATAGCTGTTATTAACGCTGTCGCCGTTAATTCCTAAACTATAAATTTCGTATAGTTCGCAGATAATACTTTCGACATTCTGTCAGATGTATACGCGTGTGAAGTATGTTATGCTATCACGTTGTTCGTGGAAAAGGACAATTAATCTTCTAAAATTATTTTTAATAAAACGAGAAAGAAACAAGAATAAATGGATATCAAGTAACACGTTAGTATATCGAGAAATCACATTTGTATGAATTCCAAGTCTCGTATAGTACGATTTGCGATAACACGAAACTTTTAACCGTGTTATTCAATGTTCGTTGTTGGTATTTTCGTCCATGTTGCTCTTCTTCGGCATTTCGAAAAGTTCCTAGATACGGATAAGCGATAGTCGGCCTGAAATAAGAAAACTGGGACGACGATTGCGACTTAAGCGACTATTTGATAGAGTGGTAAATATCGATTTATGCGAAGCAACTTGTATTTTCATTAAATCTATGTATGCGTGTCAGTGTGGAAAAGTAAGATCGGAAAATGTCCTTCAGGGATTCGCCTCTTGAAAATTCAACTTTTTCTTCGGTTCGTTCTTCTCCTATCTGTATCCAAAAAAGGGATAATATCGATATCACCTGTCCCAGTTGCATAATTCATGCTGTATAAAGGTCTTATTCATATCTCTCGTCCATTTAAGTCGACCATACCTACCAACACCATTTATTCACCCTAACGGATCGAAGGCCACATTTACGATTGAACATTTTAAAAGATTCATATCGTTTCGAACGAATCGTCGAATCAAACGTACAACGAAAGAACGTCATGCGATCGGATAGCCAGCGAACGATCCGCTACATTCGTCGTTCTTCTAAAAACTCTCGATAGCCCGCGATCGTTCGTTTAGGCCGATCGGTAGCGATCGGTAGCGATCGGTAAACGTAATCGGATCTTGGATTTATTTTATCACGTTCTTGTCTCGAAGTGATACGCGTGTTTTCGAAATGCGTAATTGGCGGCCCGCTTGCAATCGTGCAGCAACGGCATCTTCAGGCGCAATACCGTGGTGTTTCGATGTAGAAACGGTAAAGCAAATGGATAGAAGTTCGTCTACGGTTCACGGACTGGTGGGGGTCCATAATGGGAATAAAGAACGGCGGGTGCAGCGGCACAAGGGCTGGTTAGGGGCAGGGGAAGTGAGAGGGGGGGGGAGGGAGGGAGTAGGCGAAGGCTCGGAAAAGGAGGACGAAATAAATTAAATCGGCACGATTGAAAGAACGCGACTGGTGATCGAATGGCACGCCGCGGCGCAGCCTGAGGATTAATTAATTAAACCGATATTGCGAGCTCGCCGGCCGTTGTTCGATTCCTCGAAAGTCTCGTAAATATTTATCGGCGCCGCTTTATGGCTACGACGGTTCCATAAATCGGTTGCCGTGGCGCTCGATCGTGGAAAACCCTTTTCCTTGGTGGCATGTCGGCGCCACCAGTTGGTCCAAATGATTTTTACCTTTTGGAAGCCGGCCACCGACGTGTGCCGGCAATCGATCGAACGGGATAAGTTTCGCCTCCTACGATGATGCGAAACGTCCGTGGCTCCGGTGCGCTTTGAAATTTACGAAAGCGGTTTCCCTCCCATCCCCGCCCTTTTCGTTCGCTCTCCGCTGGAATATTCATGTTTCCCGTGGCACTAACAACGCTTCTCTGCCCCGATTCTTTGCCGCTTCTACCTCCGATCGAAATGATTAGTTGCCGAGAGCCCTTTGTGACTATTCTTTCAAACGGTCTAAGCTTTTATAGCCTCCAAGATTACTTATTGGAAATACGCGGTTCAATTGGTTTTCTCGCGTAGAATAATCTCGCACGATTATAGAGAATTATACCTACTAAAGTTCATGGGATACCATTTATAATACGCGCAAGTATAGAAACAACAACGATATAGCATAGGACAGTTGACGTTAGCCACTGTTACCACGATTCAAAGAGAAGTCTTGAGTTGAACGGACACCGTTTAAAATAAAACCGAAGAACGATATTCACGGAGCGGTTTGCGCTACGAAATTAATATATCGAATGTTAAACTATATTTTTGTTAGTAAAGAAAAATTTAATTTTCATTATTTTCGGGAATTTTGATGAAACCGGTTCTACTTTGCGGTACGGTACCTATGATAAAAAAAAAAAAGAAAAAAAAATGTAACAGTAAGAACAGCATCAAGCAGATGAAGGTATAAATTCGTAGTTTATTAAATTTATGCGAAAATGGATCTAAATCCGTTGCAGGAAGTTCAAAATGAAGAAATTAGCAGCATTTCGAAGTTAGAGATGAGTTTTCATCGTGTTTTGTTCGTCCTGATTGGATTTGGTCCAAGCTTGTTTAGAATATGTCTTATCCGCTAACATAACGTAATTTGCGCGATAAGATTTTAAAAGATCCTCGTTACAGATTCCTCGAGATCCTCGAGATCGAACGAGATTTCTGTCTTTTAGAAATAATAAAATAATATGAGAAAACTTTTTCTCTATCGTTTCAAGTTGCAAATTTATAAGGAATATCGTTAAAATTTCGTCTGAAAAATAACGATAAAAAATGTCAGTATGGATATCATTTTTCCATAATTACGATATTTATAAATCTATATTTTTATTAGAACGATTTACAGGCAGTGCAAGTTGCCGCAAATAATAGGTACGTACACGTATCGTTCGCCTAGTTTTATCATAGTGTGTAACCCTATTAAAAGTGAGTACCCTATTATGCAAATAACTTTATTTCTCTTATCTACGTATATTATGTAATCAGGCTGTAGTTGAGGTTATTTTCGAAGTTGTGTTTTCATCTAACAAGGATTATGGGATTGCTAAGTATCCTTCTTCAAAGTACGTGTTACAATAATATTATTTTATCGTGTTGTTTTAAAATTATTAATGGATATTTATAGAGCTATATTTGTAAAGTTGTTTATATTTTAAATAATAACGATAAAGCAATTTAATATTCTGCACAGTTTACTCTGGTAGGTCCGCTGTTTGAACCGATAATATTAAATTATTACTACCGAATCGTTTATATCGCTAATTTTAAATTTTAAAGTTTGCCTTTTTATCATTTTTATTCAATTTTCTTACATGGATAAATGAAAACTCTCTATTATATAAATACTTTCTTGCGAAGAAATGATTCCGTGATATAAAATGTATCCTCGCCATGCCTGTCCTAAGTCTTTATTTATTCGCGTACGATGTCGTTAGCAAGTAATAAAAAGTCGATTACATTTCCCTTACGTAAAAGCTGTTGTAGCAACTTATTCGAATACCATCTATCGTAGATTTTCATCTGAACGTGTTTAATAGAATTGTCGATAACTCGCAATATTTCTCACGAACGTATATCATTCTTAGATGGAATAATTTTCAAACGTCTGTGAGAAAAATCCATTTCTTGATGTATCTATCTGACAAATTCAGGCAGTTTCTCCACGCAGGTCATATTTCACTTATCACGAAATACTCAACTCTACCTTTACGGATTTATAGACTTCGTGATTCTGCGAGGAATAAAATCTAGTTACGTACTCTATAACTTGTTATAACGTTCTTGACGATATATTTCCTAAGAGACGACGCGATATAACTTCTAATTAAATAAATGGAATAAATTACAAAGAAATAAAGTTCATAATCGTTTCTTCTATTAATTATCTCTAAATACGATCGATCATATTGCACGAAATACGGTGATATCGCAAGATGTTTAAGAAAACGTTCGAGCAATCCTTCATACCGATAGAATGTAGCGTTAAGCGAGAGTTAATTTCGAGAAACAATCGTTCGATCGAATCATTTTCTCGTTCTGAAGATTGCTCTCCTGCAAACGGTTTTGTGCGAAACACGAAATACGTAATTACGCGTGATTATTATTTATCGTGCTGGCGACGAAATCTCCGCTCGATTCAGGTATGACGTTTTGTAATCCGATTTAAGCGACGCAGGTCGAGATAAATTTAAAGCCGTAAATGGGGAAAATACGAGGGTATAGAAGGCTCCGTTATCCCTGTCGTTTCCGGGATTACATCACACGGTAACGTTTTACATCCTCCGAGAGAGTAGCGATTATAAATCCGCGTCGTTTCGTCGCTGGTTTCTCACCTGACAAAAACTAGTTCTTTTATTAGATTTACTTTTCATACTACTCGTTGAATCTACCGTTTCTTTCGCGTTCGCGTGCCGTCGCAAATTCCTCGTCGAATTTGTAAAATTTCTTTAGAACGCCGCCTCCGTTTTCTTCAATTTCTTCAATTTACCGCGTCTCTTTGTTTCGTTCTCCAATCGATTTTCGGCACGTCGAATCTTATCGATCTTTAGATCTTTCGTTTCTATAGGATTCAGTGAAATTACATTAAAATGTTTCATCGGCGAAAACTTACGCCTTAGATAAATACGTATCTCTTACCCAGTATCGGTTTTATGCAGCCACGCAAATTAGTCTTCGAGTAATCCCGACCAAAAGCTCCCATAAACTTAAATTAGTTTTCACTTTTTCTTAACACAATCTTCCTCGTGGGAAATTAAATGTACATTAATAATCTGAAATCTGTGACACAAAATTAACTGCAAACTCCACGGGCAACTTTATCGTCAACACATTATATTTCATTCGCAAATAGGTATTGAAGTTTGCCTACATCTATCTCAGAAAATTGAATATCGAAATATCAAAATACAAAATATTCATACACGCGATACTTAGAAGATTCTGCTATATTTTAGAGCTTTGGTGGATTTACTTCCGGTGATCTATTCGGTAATCCGAACGACAGGAAAAGAATTCAGTTGGAACTCGATACTAAAAGTAAATTGTAATACACCGAATTTTAGTTTTAAAGAAACATAAAATTCGAAGAAACATAATCAAGGTATAAGTACGATACTTGACACACTGGAGAACGCGAAAATATAAAACGGCAAAAAAGTAAATCTTATTCGATGGTTCCGCTATACGCGAAAAGTTCTCCGTTCTCGGAGCGACTCGTGGAAAGCAACAACTATCTGCTTTATAAAATTCGCGGCAACTGATTTCCACGCGCGCGTACACATTTCAACAAGTATGGCAAAATCTGTCCATCAAATTCTATAGGAAGACCAAAGATGACTTTTCGGCGATCGTATACGAATAAAATACATCCAAGGATCGGAATAAAACCTTTATTAGAACACGTGTAAGTCGTTTTATGGGCAAAAGGTTCGCTCCAATAGATTATTTTATGTGCCTTCTCCGACGGACAAATCCCGACCGACCTTTTTGTCAAATTTCTTTATCCGAGACACGAGATCAAATGCAGAGGAAAACAGGTCAACAGTCAATATTTTCGCAGCATATTTCACCGCAGGAAGCTTTGACTTGCCTCGATATAAGGGTATGAAATAAACGGTAGCTGCACGAGGAGGAATCGTCTTTAGAAGGGCACGCAGATACTCCTTAAAATCGAATTGCCGCAACTTGGTCGCAGTACATAGTACGGGTAAATATTTGCTTGTTACCTTTATTGCTTACGATGTCCGGATTCAATGGGATTCAGGAACCGCGGATTCTCATTTCGTCACAGAGAAGCGATTGGAAATTAATACCCCAAAAAGGGCGAAGGAACGATAGCAAAGTTAGCTCTACCTGTATCGATACTCCGATGGCACGAAAGAAACGAATATTCGTTTAATCGACGAGCTTTACAGCTGTCTTAAATAAAGTAGGAAAAATTTTCTATCGGTCGCCCCCTTGCTTTTTTCGTCGTATCCATTTCCCCCGTGTATCTCGTTGCATGATAACGAAGTTGAAAGACGATAATAAAATTGTAATTAAGTTTCCGCGGTTTCGTTTCGACGATATGTCTCCACTGGTGAGAGAGAAACGTATCGCAGGAAATAATGATTCGAATCGACTAGCTGTCAGACTCAAAAGGGAGAGTTACAATTGTGGTAGGTGAAACGCGTAGTTGGTAGTATAGTAGAGGTAACGAATTTTGTATCGATGTATTTTAGTTTCACGAGCCTGACGTAATTAGCTTTCAGTAGATGGTGAATTAATTTTCCAGTAACTGTATCGACGTATCTTAATATTAGAGTAATTTCACGGTAATGGAAGCGGTTGATAGTTACCGTAGCTTTCTCTTCGATTACGTAACAGATATCTGAAATATTTATTTGTTTGTAAGAATTATCATTATACCGTGAAAAATTAGGTAGCAATCTCCGTGGACGTACGATATACGTCGACAGAATGATTAAACGCAACACAGACGATACGCGATAAAACGATAATAGGCATCGAAAGGCTATTAAATTCGATTATTGGCAATCAGCGTCTTTCTTAACTAGCAGGCTGTAATAAATTTACCACGCTAAGAAGAAAACTTTAAGAAAAGAAAACTTCTCAAGATCTTGCTTACGTATCTCCGACGTTTATCACGCTACCTAGATTAGAAATTTTGTTATTCGAAACGATCTTTTATCATAGTAGAAAAGTTAGTCGATCTGGCGTCGCGTATAATGCGAGAGACTCGTTTGAAAGGTGGACGCGAAACTAACGCGGAAAGTATATTAATACATGGCGAAGCATGGAACGATCCATGCGCTCCAAACGATACGCGGTTTCCCGGATCGAAATTAAAATTACGAGCTTGATGAAAAGCTTCGCAACATTAAAGAAAATCAGGTCAAACAGATATTTAATTTTTCTCCCTGATATTTCATCGAGTATGTCGTTCAACATCGTATATAAAGGACGCAGAAATAGAATCTTCCCGTCTTCTCCATACATTGCTTATAACTCGATCGGATGGCCAAATATATTATTCGGTCGAGTTTATTTTCGGTGCTATCCTTTTGAAAACTGAAAAGTTCAAACAATTTGCCATGGTTGACAGAGTTTGCCTTTTAATTATCGATATTAACGGACTGAATCGGAAGCAATAAAATGCAAATGTTTTGCCTCCACTCGGGCAAACGTGCCCCTTTTCTATTAATTAAAAATTCCCGTTCCCGTTTGCGTTTTCCTTCTCCAAGGCGAAATAATGCTTCGTCTCGATAATAATACGGTAACCTGGAGCACCCTCGAAAAGCAAAACGAGAAAAAGCAGGTCGATGAAGCGCGCGTCGACGTTTGCCAATATGCAAACCGATAGATAGCAACTAGGTCAGAATCGAAACGTTGATCTTCTTTCCGTCAAATTCCGAAGGATTAACTCGTTGGCTGACACGCAGGCGGAACCGTTAGAACATTTCGACGATGGAAAGGTTTAGGGTTGGTAACAATGGAGGAACGCGTCGGGATGCATTACCGGTCGAATGTCACTAGAACGTTTTTGTCGAGAAAATAAAAACACCGCCGGTACGTTTCTCGCAATGGCGATGGAAAAGCTTACGTGTAAAAATACCGTGACTTTCGCCGGTAGATTAACGGCACTGTACCGAAATTTCGCTATCTGGCATAGAATAGTGGAACACCGTGCATCAGCTGAAAAACGTTGATCCTCTCATCGTGTTACATATTTCGCAGATAAATATAATACATTTGTTAAAAACTTTATAAACGAATAAAAGTTAAACCACAGAGTGTTTCGCGCAACTGGGGCAGACCGTATCTTCGAAACAGATATGAAATATACATTTGGCATTTATTAACGCATCGCTACATTTTAAAAGTGTAATTCTAGCTTCTTTTTTTTTTAATGAAACTTTATACTTCCGATTATACGTACTAATCTGAGTGAAACTTTTCATCCTCTATAATACACGCACGTGTATCTCAAAACTACCGTAAGCTTACTACAGTTTGAAATTTGCTGACTTGTGTGTTGATGCGCGTGACAAATATTCGAACGATCCTGTCTTATTTTTATCTTCTTCCTTCGAACTCTCTCTCTCTCTCTCTCTCTCTCTCTCTCTCTCCGCAAATAGGAAAATAATTTGAATACGATATATCTTTTCTAAAATAAATAATTTAATACGTAGTTTAGATCGGCAAGCATCGATTAATAGAGCGACTAAAATAAAAGAAAGAATTACGGCAGACAAAAAGGTGTTATCGCGGTTGATCGCGTGTTTGCGAAGGATCCAGATTGCTTGCTGCGCTTATCGTCAGAAAAATTTATACCAAGACAATCGTTGGAATTGTTCGTAGCTTGCCGATCGTATCGCTTCGATCGCTTGAAAATTTGATTTTTTCGCCCGATTCTCTCCGATCGCGGGCCGTTCGTGCGTCAAAGAAGAGATACGTCTCGGTCGTTTCTGGCGAGATTGCTTATCGGTCACACTGGCAACTGCCGCACGCGTACGATTCTCGAGTCCCGTTTTTCCTCTTCAAAAGCCTTATCGACGAAACTCGAGCGTCAAACTCGACGCTCGATCGACACCTCCACAACGGATAGTCTTTTAGCGGGCGCATTTTACCGGGATAAGGCGAGTAATTAGCCGTAATTAGTTGTCCCACTCTTCCAAACCCCGTCCCGTCCGTCAGCAAGCTGTAATCCGATTTTCTGCTTGACAGCGGACGTCGTGGAATAATCGAATCCCACGCCTCGAATGGAAGCCATTAATCGACAGCGGGGAAATATTTCCACCTTATTCTCCTTTACTACGCACCTTCGCCCCCGTAGTTTGGTCGGTTTTTCTTCCACGTTCATTCTTGATCGTAGCTGTCGGCGACGCTGTTTAAAAGCTCGTTTGTAAGAAAGACGTTTAATGGCGAGAACTAGAAACGAGTTCGAATGCAATACACGCTCACTAACCCAAGTTATTCCAGTATATTGAACATTTTCACTTTATAGAGTTCGATTACTATCGTTAAAAGGTGAGGTTTCGTTGCTCGGATTACGCAAGCGATACCTGTGACGTTCGAGAATGTATTTATATAATTGAATCGATCGAAACGTTCCGTCTTCGTCTTTATTATTCCGTTAAAGAATATGAAATTTCTATTAAACAGCATTTAGTGTAATATTGGTCGCTACTTGGTAATTCTTTCATTCCCTCGAGGTATTCGAAACTTGTCGGTCAAATTTCAAGCTATTTGCAATATAAGTAGCTGATCTCGTCTTAGCGTGTAACGAGTGTCGAAACTCGGTTCGTATAGTCGACCTTCTTTTTTTCCGGGCGAGTGCGTAACGAAGTGGAGGGTAGCGATGTTGTTGCAAAAGGAAATTCGTTTATGTAAATCACCAAAGACCCGGCCTGTATGTAATAAAATTTAAGCTGCGCCCAGATGCGTGCACGAAAACCTACACAATTTTTCTGCTTGCCTATTTCGTTCCCTTTTCTCTCTTTCTTTTCGCTCGTTCTCTTCTCCTCTCCTTTCTTAGCCCTTTTCTTATCCTGCCCGCTTTCGACCAACCTCCGACTACGTGCTACTCCGACTGGTGTTGGGTAACCGACGCTCTAAAAAGCGAGGAAATATAGGTTTGCGTTACGCGATGAATGCCTTCGCCAAGTGCTCGCGTAAAGGACACGACGATATTTTTCGACCGAGCTTCGCTTGCCATAATAATTGGAAAAGTTTATGCCTCTGCGTCGACGCTCGAAGCGCGCGTAATTTTGATCCCAGCGTCGTATCGTTTCAATTTTATAAGGTCGGTTACAAGGAATTCATTGCGCGATTAGTATTTCACGGTGTTGTTCATCCACTATCGTAGGCGCTTTGAAAGAACGTTCATCGTAGCTGTTGTCACGGCCTTCTCGTTGTTTACGATCATTGACAATCCTTAATTTGACATAAAAATCAAAATATCCGCTACGCTTTTGGAACACGAAATCTATGTAATATACGTATAATTTTAAACACATAATATTCGTTTTTTCTTTTTCCTTTGTAAACTCTAACATACGTGACTCATTGTCAGCGACGTGTTCTACGTAAATCCATTACCTACGTTTTTCAGCAACGTTGTTTGCATTTTTTGTTTATAGACAAAAAAACAGCGTGCCGTTTTTCGTAATTTTAGAGGACATAGAGTTGCCGAGCCATTCGTATAATTTTGTTGAACCTTTTGCATAATGCTGTTAGTTGGTCTACCATATGGTAATCGTTTCCCGTGTAAAATGTGATTCTACCATAACATCGCGTAATTCCATTAAATAAAGTCTTTTTCTAAATTTTTTTCTAGATTCCGTTGCATTTTTACGCCGTACCGTAAAACCATAGTTCTTATATTCTCATATAGTCGTTATATTTCCGTAGAAAGATGGTACGTTAATCAGATTTTTTTCGATAACAATATTCGATGATACCTTTTTCATTTCCGTTATAATAATATATTATATTTTGCTTTTATCTCGTCAACATTCTAAATATCGAAATCGTCGTCACCGATTCGTTTCGGAGAAAAAATTTCTTTTCTCCTGTTTCGACGATTAATGTTTAAAGATATAAACGAGTCTCGTCATTGCCTGTTCAATCTTGACAAACATTTCATTAACATAGGAGAAAAGAGTATTTGTAGTTCGATTTCCAACCAAAATGACCTAATAATTTCTGCGGTAGGTTTAGATCTAGGACTTGCTGTACGCAGAGTTTCGTGAGACAGTATAATCAGCTTTACGCACCGTCTAGACGTCTAATCATTCCTTCCGTGAATTGACGATAAATCGTTTGACGATAATAGTGATAACATTTCGTATTAAAGTACGCGATGCAGCTTTCAAATAAAATATTATAATTTCAAAATGTTCTATACCGTTGCTACGATGTTGTTGCGAATTATGACGGGACTGGAACTATTACTAATCCGTTGATCGGCACCTACGTCGACTTACACGACTTACGACTTACGACTTACCTCTTCGTTTCGATCGCCAATCTCTCGAACACTTTTCGCACAAATTGAACGAACCGAAGCAAATTATGTAAGTACTACCTACATCCGCGTTCGCAACGATGTCAAATTTTGTTCCGGTTCGTCCATCTCTGTAATCCGATTTCCCACTTCGATTCGTACGGGCGATACCGAAGGAGCGAGTTCAAGCATCAATTTGAACAAATTGAAAAAAGGCAGAAGAGGAAGAGATTTTCATTATCCTTGGGCGTGGGATGTCGGCGCTCGTGATTTCGTGATCTCTCTTTAAAACTTCTTAACATGCTAATACTTTCAATATCTGCCGACACGCTTCCCAATTCCCTTCTCTTCTGTATGTATTACTTCCTTTCTTCTTCTTCCTTTCCTTTTTTCTTTCCTTCTTTTTCTTCTTCTTTCTTTTCGTTTTTACGTTTATTTAAAGGATAACATTCGATTCTCGACACTCCTGAAAATTCAAGAGGAGTGGTTCCAATTTACCGACACGATCGACTTGACGCTTCTAATTTCCACGCATCTTCCATCTCCACCAGATTCTGACGCGAATGCTGTTTCAGATTTTTAGGACCGCTCCGAATGGCTAGGTCGGTGATTCCTCGCCAAGTCTCGAGGTGTGCGCCAAATTGAACTTTTTTTCCTTGCTTGCTTCCAGATTACACGGATGCCTGTTTCGTTCCACGCCAAGCGCCGAATTGCCTCGCCACGGCTACACGTTCTTCCCGACCTTTTTTCCTTGCTCTGTTTCTCGATTTTCCGTCGACGCTTAACGCGGTACAATCGAAACAAACGATTACCGGACTCTCCTCCGTCGACGACACGGCAAACTCGTGACAAAAATTTCGTTTCTCCCAACGAACCGAGTCGAAATTGTTTCCTGCCAAACATTTGGTTTCAAAAGAATGTATAATCATAAGCGTAACCGTACTTGTCCTAATTCTTTCCAAAGAATTCTCTCTTGACCGAAACAAAATAAAGAAACTAATCGTGTTACTACTATCAGCCGCTCCTCAGACTTGATTAGACGCTGACGTTGAAATTTCCATCTCTCGAGAGTACGGTTTCTGTAGCTACGATTCGTGGCTCCTTTTCGTACACGTTGATCGATCATCGATTCTACTACCGCCTCATAGTTGATGCACGGAAATTCGACAAATGTGGTGGATTTTCGTGACAACTCGGTACCGTTATATCCGCATTGTCCATCCTCCCAGTTCCTCTTCGCGATTGTCTGTATGGTATATACACGTTAACGTACAACGGTCAACTGTAATTTCATTTGTCAAGATTTATTTATTTTCATCGCTATAGTGTCACGAACGTACGTTTTCGTAAAGTATCAAAGTTTATTCAAATATCGACGATTCAAGAGATAGATTTTGATTGATTGTTACGCGTCGTTTGAACGTTCGTCCCTCTGTTCCAAAGACTCTTTGCCCGCTCAACGAAATCCTGTCATTTGCGTAGTACTTTTTTACGATATGCGAAAAGTCTGCGAAATAGTAGATTTCCATTTTCGCGGCATAAACTTTGACGATATTCTCGAGTATTTTGTTAATTGCGTTGTCGAAGGTCTACCGCGAAATCGTACTTATACGTATGTTGGTGCATGAAAGCCGATTAACCCACATAGTGGAGCGAGCAGTAAAGCCAGTTTCAGCTTGAAAGTTGCGTTCTCGTTTGCAGTTGCTCTGCGAAAGTAAATCGTCGATGTATCGGCGTGTTCGTGTTTTCTGCATAGGAACCCTTGACGGGCTTCAAGCCGTTTGCGAATAAACACTTTAAGCGAGCACGAAATTACGGCGCGTCGTTCGTGCATCCCGCTGGCCAACAGTTCGATAACGCTTGACTTATTGTCACTTTTCGCGGCGAGCGACCATAATGCAATTAAACTCGTGATAATTAAGCTATACCGATGAAAGTAGGTGTTTCATCTCTGTTTGAAAACGCAGACGTACACCGATATTGTTGTTATTGTTGCTATCGTTGCACACTCGGCGTACGCTTGACGATCATATTGCGTCGTTGAGTTTTTTTATCTTTTTGCCCTGAAACTTATCAACATACGTATCACCACGTACCTATTTACAGCGAACAGAAAGAAAAAAAAAAAATGGAAAATGAGCTGTACGAAAAAAACATCATGGTTTTACAATAAGAAAGTTACAATCGTAAAAACGTATGTCCGGTATTATCGATTGGACTGATCAAATAATCGAGATACAAACGATGAATTTAATTTTTCATTTATACTATTTATACTGCTCTAACAATATAAATAGGGATGTAAATAATTCGTTATGCAGATGCATGATTACAATTGATATTGCGATTTTAGATTTCCTACTGGATAATCTATAAAGCATAATTACAATCACAAAGGACCTGTATCTCGTGTAAATTTTAGGAAATCATATCGGAATTAATAGTAATATCTATTTGATTATTCGAATATTACAATAATCAGATTGAAATTATCTATTAATTACATAGCATCTATTGCATCGAATACCGCAGTTTCTTTGGAAAGATCTTAATATCGCTATTTCCACACAGCTATTTCATTTTATATATCGTACAGAAAGTAAGTTAAACATTATTTTTTCTAATTGGAGAAGAGAATATGAAATATCTCTTGTTCCTCTCCTTCTCTTTCTTCTTCTCCTTCTTCTTCTTCTTCTTCTTCTTTCAAAGTGCAGAAACTGTATATCGTTACGTAAAAGAAAGGAACAAATAAAATACATTAATTTTTCTGAAAGGGGAAGAACGAAGCGAACGCATCGCTTTCTTTAAAAAGAAAAGTAGGACGAGAAAGTAGATATATTTTATTGGAAAAGGAAAAAAGCTATTCTTCTATACGTGTATGTATTACCTTCTACGATATATTCTAAAAGTAATGGAATACGTAAAAAGTGTATCTAAAAAACGAGTAAAAAGCAATTTCCTGAAATCCTATATAACAGACGGAATGTCAAAATGTAAACGAGTTAGAGTACATAAGTAGGACAAACAAGCAGCTACTAGTAGTCAGCGTACAGTCAGCAGTCAACAGTTAAACATCGCTGGGCCGGATGTGCTCAAAAGGGAGGATACTATCTCCCTCTCTAAATATTGTTTGGGGAAATTGCCTGCAGTCAAATATCATTTAACAGGCCTGAATATTTTATTCAATTTCCGCAAGGTACAGAACGCGCGGCATTGCGAATTGGCGTATCTTTAATTTAAATCTATTATGTATCATCTTTGACTTAAGCGTAGTATATCTCTGGTAAGAACGAAAGTAATTTATATCGGTACGGACGTAATTGTCGATTTCATTAAACGAGAACGTCATAGAAATGTAATTTACTTCTATGTTTATTACAAAATTATCGATTCACTCCACCGAATTGTTTACATTGCGCACATGCTCCGGAACAATCGTTCAACTTTTATTTTATCGATGGTCAGCCGTGTCGCACAAATTTACGTAACATTTACTTTGTTCGATTTAACAAATATAATTCAATTTTGAGACTTTTATAGTAACATTAATGGTGCAATTTAATACATCGTAATATTATTATTAGCAGCCGGTAGTAATATCTGATTATTTGTCGCAGTAAATGTTATTTTATAATTCATTTCGTAACTTTCTGGGATCGAAAAAGGAACGTGTTTCTTTCGTCGAAAAATCACGGATTCTTTAACAAACGGAAACTTGTGCTAACAATTTAAGTACCGAATATATACTCATAAAATTCAAAGTCACGTTCCTTACGAGTGATTTTTTGCATTATTTTTCAGGCTGTGTCAGATGCTACGACGTATCATGGTGTGGAGCGATCAAGTCGATCGTCGGACGTTCATTTACAGGTAAATATTTCGACTCTAATACGCGCGCGTATATCATTATTACGTTCGATCGTTTGACAACGATAAGGCACGAAAAAGAAAGATCGGGTTTAACGATGTGTTATATGCTTATTAATCGAATATCCCTTTAAAACACTTGAAGCGATGCGCTTTTGTCGCAAGCGGATCGAGACATTATTTGCATTTTCTTTCCCTTGGAAAAGAAAGATTCTCTTTGACGACTAAATTTCAACTCGTTTACAGACTTTACCCCTTGCTTGCCCTTGTCATTATCGGCTAAAAAAGGAAAGAAAAGAGTCTGCTTTCCATTCGCGAAACTGAAAACACGTAAATCTCCTAGCAAACATCGACAGATCGTGTATCGCAGCTTTTCTTTCAAACAGCGGCTCGCTCCAAAGATATCTTTCCTCGTAGATTGCGGGCAAGGTCCTTTCGAGCAGGTGTTAAAAAAAGGCCAGCTGTCTGATCGAATCGTCTTGGTGAAACGAGAATCTACGTTTAATCAGCGCCTTTCAGATGGCCTATAGATAAGGCTCGTAATTAGTTACAGACGTTACTTTGAAGCGATGCCGATTCACCGGGCGATGCAGCCCGTTCAACTTCGGCCAGGCTTTAACCCGGTGCTGGCGTTTGCGCGTAATCCGATTTTCCGGTTGGTGTGCGGGCTGTCTCTCGCGAAAAGCGTGCCCGGCCGACCCGAAGACTGTGGCGTGCCTTGTCATCGTTTAAAAAATGTAACACGTTCCGAGATATCTCTTTCGACCCCTATCCATCCTCTATCTTCTCTGTCGCATCTCTTTCTACTCGAAATTCGTCAAAGTACGATCCAACAGTTGCGAAATTGCGTGCCCACGGATACTATACGATCAGTGAAGAAAGTATTTGCAAGCCCTTTAAAATGGGATAACTAT
The DNA here is from genome assembly GCA_014737525.1 of Bombus difficillimus. Lineage (NCBI taxonomy): Eukaryota > Metazoa > Arthropoda > Insecta > Hymenoptera > Apidae > Bombus > Bombus difficillimus. The sequence continues at coordinate 339,814 of JACXIT010000243.1, read as the reverse complement.
TTTGAAACTCGACCAAACGACTCGAGTCTTTCGCAAGAAGATAGGAGGATTAGTCTACTAGATGACGCGTAAAGTAAATTCTACGAAAATCGCAGTTGATCCGAATCGTAAAGATAATAGTAAAGATCGCTCGTTGTAACTTTCTCGTCCGAGTCTATAATGAAAATTTATACAGTACGTTTTGTACATTTATGTCAGTTGTATACGCGCTGGAAACTTCATCGGAACCGGTCGATGCGGAAAATAGCGACTGACAGCGGTAAATGTTGAAATCTGTAGATTTTTAGTTATAGGCCAAAACTCGTGAAAAATTGTAATTTTCGCCATTTTCAATCGATTCAAATCAAACGATTAACTTATTGTTAAAAATTCTCAAAAAGAAAATGGTAAATCGTGTCCGCTTCGAAAAGCGCACGAATACTTTTTTACGCTGACTGTATGTGGATGTCACAGTGAGAATGTAAATACATAGGATTTAACAGTTAAACTTTAGCCATTTAAAGATTTTGAAAAAGATGTTATATGTGATAAAAATGTAGAGTACAAAGGCAACGATACATTTGCACAATGCGCACATGGGAAATCAATGATCACAATTATTCAAAGATAGTTTTACTCTTTGCGATTTACTGCCTTTTCCATTTGCTAATATTAGTATTCCTGAATGCTTTTGTAAAAAACAAAAAAAACAAAAAAAATAAAAAATAAAAAAACGAGCTAATTACACTGTTACCGCAACGTATAGTAGAACCTCGCAGTAGGAACAAAAGGGAGGTTTGGATTCGTTCTTCTTGTGAAAGGTTTACGGATAGGAGCGGTTTGATTACCATGATGGATACCGTGCCACGAATTATGGTTACGTTTCTGATAGTTTTTACATTTTAATGTTTCGTTACGTGCTTGTTAGGGCCGACATAGAATAACGAGGGGCGTTTTTAGGTCCGGATAAATCTAGAACAGCTGCCGTTGTTGGCCACTTTATTCGTTTTGCACAAAAGAATCCCCGAATGGTTGTACCCGGTGTACGCAAAATTCTGTTACCGTCAAATATAGTTTCTGCGAGTATTTTGTTATCGAGAGACCATTATCTTTCACTCAACTTTTTCACTCGTCTCTCGCATTTACGTTTCTTCTTGATTTCTTATAGCGCTATCACCGGCTTGCGTTTATTTCGTGAGTATCAACTTTACGCATTGTTGCGTATGAAATTATTGGAATATCGAGTCGAAGTATATATTTCATTCCCGTTTAAATTTTCGTTGTACCTTATTAAGTAAGTATTCGCCTAATTATAAAGCGTATCACAACAATTATTATTATCATTGTGAAAGTTACACGGTAAGGACAATAACACGTTTAATAAGACGGTATATTCATATTTCATCGCACTGTCCCATCGAAAGAGACACGATGTAAAGAGTTATTTTCTTTAGAAATGTCTAATTGAAATGTTCCTCCGTTTCAAATATTTATCCATTTTATATTTACGTTCCATTACATTTCATCTTTTTACTTTTACCGCGTGCTGAATAATTATGAAAGTTCGTAATAACGTAAAACCACGTTCTGCACGCGCTTTTTCGGTGTTAAAAACATACCACTGTGATTTAATTCCGTTTCATTTCATTTAACATTAATGTAGAGCATTCTGTGCGATACTTTTCTTTATTTTACGATCATAACGTACACGACAAATTTTATCGAAATACAGCACGATTATTTAATAAAAGAAAAGATACATCAAGAATTTCAATTCATTTTTACCGCATTAACGTCTTTTCTTAATAAATATGATTAGGAATTGTTCTCCACGTTGAGATATTTATCGTGCACGGCGTTTTATTACGTTTTATTTTAAATCTGCGATATTACACGCCTTTTAAAAGTTTTACACGATATAACGAAGAGTCGCTGCGGTTGAGTTTTTTGATTCGTAATACGTTATAGTAAAAATTCTTCGTAAGAATGGATTGCTCATAAATATTTTGCTATCCAATACATAAATAGCGATAAACAATTACAGATATCAGTAAGTGTAATAATACAATATAGAAGAACAGTTTTATACTATCGTTCAATTCTAGATCTTTCATCCTTGTTACTCGATTCATTTTATTCTTGTCCCAGTATTTATCGAATAAAGAGAATTGCTTGCGTTTTTCCTTTTTTCTTTTCTTTCTTTTTTTTTTTTTTTTTTTTTTTTTTTTTTTTTTTTTTTTTTTTTTTTTTTTTTTTTTTAATTGTACAATCACTTTAACGTTTGCAACATTGACATCGACCATTTCCTTGATACGTTGTGCATTATAAAGTTCCGTTAACACGAGTAAACAACGTAAAGGGTATTGTTAAAAATTTTCGCACTTTTCATTCTGGTATCTGCGGCTTGTCAAAGCACGGTCGTCTCATATGAGCGGAATTGCGTTTCACAAAAGCATGAAAACGGAGACGCGGGCGAGATACAGAGAGAAACAGAGGGAAAGAGAGAGAGAGAGAGAGAGAGAGAGAGAAAGAGAAAGAGGCGTTGCAGCAGAATTCGCCATCGAATCACTTGCAGATTCTATCCCAAATTTCCCTCGGTTTCGATGAAACCGAGCGTTTGTCAATCCTTTTAAATAAAACTATGCTTCGCTTGTTTCCCGCTTTCTAAAATAATCAAACATTTCCAGTGTTTAACGTTCCAATTTTTCCTGAATTAACGAAGCCCCGGTAAAATTCACACGAATATCTATGAAACCTGTCGTGTACAAGAGAGAAAATCAAAAAAACATATATTTTACAAGCAATTCTACATCTAGTTCCGAACCAAAATTTCACTTTAGAAAAATTCATTAACTATTTATACGAATTTTTAGAAATTTATCCATCGGTCGTGTTATATGCATTATGCAGCGATTTTTCACGTGTATCGTGCAAAGCGAGCCTGTGTACCTATTTCGTTTACAGCATCGTAACAGCAAAAGTGAGTTTCATATTTTTTGAACTTACCTGTTACGAACCCGTGCTATTTGAACTTTACATTCTGGAACCTGCAACTTCTGAACTCTACAATTTTCAAACTTGCTACTCCGGAACTTTGAAATTTACTGGATTTAATGCACTTTACAAAACACGATGGTTCGTAAAATGACGCGTAAAAACTTGCAAATATTCAAACAAAATATTCGACCTGTCCATTATGTGTTTGTTAATTCGAGAGGCAGACTTTCTCACCACTTTCTAAAACTTGTTCGGAGTAAATGAAATATCATACAATTAATTTAATTACACAGCGAAATTGTACGAACTTCATAACGATATTCTGTTGAATCGTTCGCGTCGGTGGAGTGTCATTTATCGTTTTATATTGGTGATCGTCTGGAAATACCAAAAACAATCGTCGATTTTACTGTACATGATATTTTGCTGAAAATACATCGCTTACGTGTGTCGGTATTTGTACGATTCGACGTCACGAGTAATTAAATTCCCTTTGCAAATAATATAATTTGACAGATTACACATACAAGTAAAACTTATGTTTTCAAACATAAATAAATATATTTGATAACACAGATCCGTGTAAACAAGTGGTTGCACGAGTTAATGCCAATATGCTCCGAGTAATACGTAACATTTGTAACAATCGTATTGCAACGATTGTAACGATTACACCGAACGTATAAATTACGTGGAATTGCTGCTGTAATAATTGTGCGGATCTACGAGTGCGTTGTTTTGAATATAAATTCCAAGGACAGCGGCAATAAAAAGTAATTCGTATAATATCGTACACAGAAAGAGAGATTACACGTTAGAAATTTATTTCTTAATGTCTTTTCGTCAGAATTTTTGCCTCTTTTCTCGGCCGGTGCTCTTCGTCTTCCCGCATTCGGAGAAAACGTACTGAAAGACGCCTATTCTAATAAACGTTTTTGTTACCGATCTCGAAATTGTCTCTAAATAAGTATCTGTCTATCGTCGTTGTACATCGTCGCTCGGAACTTCCCTTTATTGCACACGGCATCAAAGTCCGTGCAAGAGCGGCGCAGTTCGCTACGTTGCAACGCAGTCAGTCTCGAGAGAGTACGGCAATGTTCAAACTTGTTTTCGCGTCATGCACTCTTGAGGATCGTGCGAGTTTAATGTTTTTAGCGTTACGTTGGTTTCAGTAATCTTCGCACCGCGCCGTAATTTAATCTTCCGTTACTAACAAATAAGAAGTACGTGTATACCGCGGAACTTTGATCGATGCTACCGATCGTTGTCTTACTATCGATTATACGTCGATACCGTCAATCTTCAAAATTTTCCATACAGTTGGTTGCAGTTTAAATAAAAAGCAAAATAATTTTCGCTACAAATTTCTATTAATAGACCTTATATCCGGACGTCCGGTTATGCATGTACCGATACTTGATTTCGCGATGCTGTAAAACCATGCGCTACCAACGCGATTATTTATTATTAACGCGAAAGTACAACAAAGGGGCATATCGATCGAAGAGCTCGAAATATGTCGTAAATTTTCAGCGTAATGGTTGTGCGCGAAAACGACGCGTGCAAATAAACGCGTATTACTCTGGTAATGGAAACGCCGCGCCGGATCGATGAAACTGCGACGAATCGGTGTTCTCGGCTGAAAAATATAAGCTATAATATTGCCGAATCTCGTGACAGCTGTCAAACTGTGACGTCTACAAAGCGAGATACGACACGATTGCATTTTCACGAAACGTTTCGCGGATAGGGAACACGGAAGTGTCGAGAGCAGAGAGAAAACAGTCAGTTTCTTATTCGAGTCCCACGTTCCGTCAAACAACTTGCATCTAACGAAAATATTTATCGCGTTGTTCTGTAAATAAGAATTGACACGTTAAACCAATAAATATTTCCCTCGTAGACTTCCAAATTACCGGCTGATTTAAAATAGACAGCGAAATTTGCTTATTTACTTCGTTTTACGATTAACGAATACAGCAGCGCGCGATCCTCGTGAAGTTGGGTGAAAAATGTTCGATTAACGTGTATACATATATTGAGAATGCTGACAGGTGTGAGACGAGATAAAAAATGATATACCTACATATTCCGAATGAGGGGTTCGCTCCGAAATTTGAAATTTTGATACTACGTGACTATATTTCATTTTATCAATGGTATAAAACTTTCCATTTTTCTGTATCAAAAGCTTTTCAAGAATATTTTCTGCATAAATATTCTCCGTTAATATTAATCTTTGTTACGATTTCGTTATAAAATAATTATTATAACGAGAAACCGTGTCACGGTACATACATATTTATTTAGCTAAAAATATCTTTTAGCGGTTTTGTTTGTTTGGAATTAATTATATGGAGTTCTATATCATGGGAGACGCACACACGTGCAAAATCGTAAATAAAAGATATCCGTGCTTTCGTTTCAAATATACGCGGTTCATCGAAAAGTTTGCACAGAATGCGTATAAAATGTAAGAAAAACGACAGATCGCACGATCTACGTTCTTCGCGATTCTATTTTTAGCGACAGCCCTTCAAGAATATCTCGAAGGAAATATTCGAAAGTTATGCACAATCTTAGATCAGTTTTTAGGGTCAGATGCGTTTTAAACTTTGGTGGCTGAACTTGCTAAACTCGTCTAATACGAAACTTGGTAAACGTCCGGATCTTCCAACTCAAAAGCCTGGATTTCTTCTATTCGTAATTCTGTACACCAAGGAATTCGACAGACTTATTTTCAATTTTGCTAAAACTTTGATCGCTGTAAGGCGAACTAAAAATTCGCCAATATTCGAATAACTATAAAAAACATGCAAGTATATTATACAAACAGAACTATTTTATATTATCGTTCTATTTATTAAGAGGAGAAATACAAAAAAAAAAAAAAAAAAACTGTATTTCTATAAGGAAAAATCTTTATTTCGGATTAGAATCGCTCAACGACAGAGAATCGGTTAAATTCTATCCAAATCGCCAGACCGTTCCCTAAAACGAAAAAAGAAACTTCCAGTTATAAATCGCCTTTTCAGTTATATCCGCTGTTTTTACCGACAGAGAGTAGATCGAAAAGAGACCGAAACTCCGAGTATTCCACTCAGACGTTTTTTTTTTTTTTTCTTCTTCTTTTTTTTAGTTTGACAAGCCAGCTGCTTAAATTCGGTTTAAGCCACGGATAAGCATCGCGCCATCCCCGGGAAACTTCGTTTTAATTATACACTATTTTAATACAGTCTGCCTTTATCGGCGATGCGAACTTTCCTGTCGACCGGACGAGTTTTTATCAAAGCTTCTTCTATCTTGCGAGGCTCTTAAATTCAGCGACTCGCCGTTGACGCTCGCCCGACTTTTTCCCCTTTTCGCGAAAACTTCCGCTTTCTTTTGCCCCCTCGCCTTTATTTTTCAGCGCAATCGTCCTTGTCGCGGAGGATTAACGCTGTTAACCGAACGTTCAAAACTTTAACTCGTATACGTAAAATTCCAGCCAGTCGGCGAATTTGTTCCGAGCGAGATCTCGGCGAAACGATGTAACCGTTGCAAACGCTTTGATACATTTCTTACGAGCGGAACTGTCGTCGCGTAACGTCGCTTTTCCATCCTTTTTCGCGCTCGTCGATCTTCCAAATTGCCTCCGGCAAGTTATTTATCGCGAGATTTCGCTAAACACCATCGATCTTCGACTCGCGTACAACTCGATCGACCGCGAACGTCAGCCCTTGAAGAGTTCAGACGCTTTCAGAACGATTAAAAGCCGATATTGAATTCGGTCCGTTGCTCTACTCGAGTTCGGGCGAAACTTACACGACGGTTAATTTTCAATCGATCGTACCGCGAAACGGAATAAAACCGTTCGATCGTAGAGAGAGCATTGGATCTGCCCGTGAAACGTTGAGCTATCCTTTCTCCGGACGACTTTGATACCTTTTCGCTGCTTGTACGCCGCTAAACCAAACGGCGCGTCGATGAATCGACGAAGGAATAAAGGACGTTTCGATCTCGGTGAAATTCGTCAAACGCTTTGTCGAAGGTGCAACAGCGAAGGGGGAGGGGGTGGATCTTCACTACGACTCTGCTCACCGGAATTTCGTCTGGAAACGAGAATCGGAAGTTAAGGAAACCGATGGAAATTCGAAAAATTCTCTTGTTCCCGTCCTTCCAAGGAAGAGCAACATACAACAACGTCGTGGCTTCGCGGCGTTTCTCTTTGAATAGAACGCGATTTTTCTATAATTTCACTCTATGCGATTTCATTTTCATCAAACCGTAAATTAATGTTTACAAATTATTTCGCTATTCGCAGGCGAACCTGCAGAAATTTTCCGTTACTCGAACGATATTTCTTCTATTTGATTGAAATTATCGTATTAAAGCCATATTTCATGGAAGTTGTATCGATATACGGCGCTGTGAATAATCATCGATTCAAACACATTTTCCGCGTTATTTCCTCGATATTTCCAAGAAACCACTGATCATGCCTGAACATGTTAAACAAAATTGTTTCTGTAAAGGGTAAATCGAACGCTATAGAATATCAGGAGATGGTACATGGCGAATTATTGCCTTTCGCAATTGAAATAAAAGACCATTTTTCTCCCTTCGTACACCTGCCGCTACAAGATGTGTAAGAATTTCGGAATAGGATTATTACCATGGCTAGTATCGAGTCCTGAACCATTGACCCGAACTCGATCGAGAACCTGTAGGAAATTTTAGCAAGAAAAGTTTACGGTCAGGAGAAGTCACCTATAGAAAATATCGGTGAACTTAAAAGGGGAATAAGATACACATAAGAGCAAGTTAGCGTGGACAGTGTACCTAACGGATTAATGAAAGTAATCGAAAATAAAGAAAAACCCGTTAAATATCGAATGAAAACGTAACGAAATTAACATCGTGTTTGTGTCTTTTCACAGGCAAATGCACAATTTTAAGAGAAGATTTAATATTTTCCGTACTTCGAAGGAAGACAATTTTTCCTTGTTATGTATATACCTTCGGTGTCGTTTTATATTATAACGTGAAATTGTTCGAACGATTTTGTCAATTTTTCTTTCAATATTACGATATTATATCTTGGTCGCAAACATAGCGAGCCTTCGGGTGATTACGTTGACTGTTAAGTAATCTAACTGCTATCCGTTTGGCGCAAAACGAGCAACGATATGAAATTTCCAAAATAAAATACCTTTTAGATACACGTAGACTAATTGGTACGCGATACTAACATCGATTCGAATAAATGGCTACAATCACGGATCGAGTGCTTATCTGTTCGTGCAAGTTGAAAAATACAGCGACGTGCGATATAGCGGTAGTGACTTGTCAAATTGTAACGGAATATGTGCCGCTGTAGCGTTTCTCGCGTAGAATGGCAACGAGAATACGAAAGAAGCGAGCCAACGGAAAACAGTGAAAAATACGTTCTCCACAGTCGAACAAGTTGCGAGTATTCCTTACCGAGATCTCTTAGATACGGAAAGTATACTATTTTTATTATCGCCGATAGATATCTTTTAGCAATGTTGCGAGCATAACTTATCCCTTATCCCTTTCAGTTACTGATACAAGCCCGAGGACTTGTATCAAGATATAGTGTCCCGTTTATGGCCGTATCTAGCTACTTTTTTGTCACAGACGGGAAGATGCGACCCTCTTTTTTCTTTTTTTCCACCGCCTTCGAATCAGGAAAGTAATCCTTCTTAAGCTGATTGAAACGTTTCCTGCCGACGGAAAGAAACAGCCGCTAGCAAAGGAAACGTAACGTGTTTTCGGCACGAAAGGGGCATTTAATTGGATTCCGTGGAAAATTTCTGTTGATTTTATTCGAATAAGAGTATAAATAATTAGACAATAAATTAAATAGAGAATTTTATTAATTCTTTCGCTTTAGACGTCGATGACATCTAAAAGATTTAAAGAACGGTAGTGGCGATTGAAGAATAGGTATCGATATTACCAAGTTCATTTTTTTAACAAAATACCACTAAAATCTTCGATCCCGTTCAACCGTACGTAGGTATGGAGTTACGAATTTACGGGGCTGCAGCACGGCCGATATTTTATGTAGAACATTTACAAAAAGCATAAAAGAAGAGAAAAAGTAACTCTCGGCTCTCGTAGCAAAGAGGGAAAGAGCGTTCATGCGTTTTGGTTGACGTCACGAAGCAACGTATGTATATTCCGTGTTCGTCGACAGAGCGTTTCTTTCTTCTTGTTTCCTCGCTTTCCACGAGACGCTCTACGAAATGCAATCCTGCCGTCGCATATTCTGTCACACTTTGACAAACAGCTGGTAAGAAGCGAATCGCGATGTACAGGATGTTTCACGGAACGTTGTAAATTCGTCACGACGAATTATCTTCATCGGCAATACGAAAGAAATGTCCGTTGCTTTGCACTTTTCTTAAAGACGCTTTATTTTTCAAGCGGTAAAAGAACAAAGGAATATCAAACGAATAATCAGGGTGTACTTTGGCTGATGTGTGAATTGATACGAATTATTATTTATCTTATTTATTTATGATATCTGTGATTATTAGCATATCTCTATCAGGATATCTCTATTTTCGTGCATGTATAATTTTTCAAAAAAAAAAAGTTTCAAAAGCTCCCATTGATACGTCTTATATACCACTTGGAAGCGAAGACGACCTGCTAAATTCTTGCTCCTCGTAGCCAGAACTTCTCGAAATATTGAACAGCCTCTCGTTGCCTGTTGAAACGATATTTCGCCCCGCGAAGCCTCGGTGCTTCGTCGTTTGTTTTATCACCGTACTCCCCCTGGTCCTTGGCAGTGACGAGTTGTCGATAACCTCTTCCTTCTCGTTTTCCTTTCGCCCACTTCTCGCCTCTCGCTCTGTTTCCTTTCAAACTTGCCGCCCTTTTTTACCAAAGAATTTATCACCCCGTTTATTCGTCACTCCCTTCCTCGTTCTGGTGAGAATTTCACTCTTTCATATATATAACAAGATCATAAACGAAGCATGTATACCGATAATACGCCGAAAATTTACCTTTACGCGCGTTCTTATCTTTACAACCTCGTACCTGCTACTTTCGGTATGATATCCTCAATTTGTTTGAAAATTTGCATTAGTTAATGCGTCGAAACACACTGACTTGCGATTTTTCGTCAATCGAATATTTCTATTCCGCCGATTCGAAGATGTACTAATTTCTCTTGGTAAAATTCTTTTCTTGGTAAAAACATTCTATAAGCTAGAGAGAGAAGCACGAGATAGATAGTTTCTTTCTTTTTTCTTTTTTTAATTTAATCGTATATTTTTATAACGCGTCGTATTTAATAAAAACAAAGATTAAATATAACGCATGTTTGGTAGAAATATCCAGGCGATTAACGCTTAAATTCGTAACGCTATTCGCACAGCGTTATTTTCCCGATTCGTTAACTCGTTTCGCTGAAGCGAAGCGAAAATATATTTCTGCGCGTGACGTTGCCAGCGTGGACCGAGAAATGAACACTCGGAATATGAGGAACGAGTATCGCGGTGAAGAGATTAAACAAAATTGCAAATCGTGAAATAACAGTCTGCGGTTTCTATTTCTGACCCCATGCCCCACTTTCTTCAAACGTATATTTAATAAACTAGTTTTTATATCTAGAATCGATTCGAGAAAATAACCTTACGACGATCTACTTCCTGCGAAACACCGCATTCGAATTGTACGCAAACCGTGTAACATATTAACTCGGTGCGAGCGCATAAAAGATCTTAAGAGAAAAAAAAGTTTTTCACTGTCGGAAAAGTGATTCAAAGCGAAAAATATAATAACATCCTGTCGGAAATCCGTGAAAACGATGCCACAATTATTCGATAGTCGTAATTACAATCGCACGATTGATAACTCCATTACACTACCGTGGCACTTATAAATCTAGTTTGCAGGTTAATTGCATAATAAATAGAGTTCGCAACAATGCTGCCTGTCGATACTATGTCATGGCATTCGCCTCGGTAATTACGGCTTCTATCGATAGAATACATCGAGCAAACGATATAACCGGACGAGCAAAAAAATCCTTTCGCGCTAAGCGTTGCTTTACCTTGAATTACAATGGACGGAGGAAATCGTTGACGCAGAGAGAAAAGAACGGTCCGAAAGACGAGCCGGAAACGAGGCGGTTTCAACTTGTCGGTGAATTAATCGTCGAAAGTTGGTGACGTTCGAGCCGATAAGCGGGAAAATTGTGGAAGAGGGAAATGCGACTTGGTGCGTGGCAGCGACCTGTCGTAACGAGATACAAGGAGAGATAATTTCTTACGAGGGTCCAGTTCCGGCCAGCGAAGGAAGGGTGCAGTCGAGACAATGAGAAAAGGCGAGAGGGACGAAAATGCGATGTCACGCGACGGAAAGAAATATTCGGCGTAGCTTCGAGGTTCGAATCGTCGAGGTTGCAAAAATCGTCCCCTCCTTTTTTCTCTAGCTTGCTAATTACTTTGTTTCGGTAACATCGTCTCGTTAGCCTGTTTGATAAATTCCTCGTGCCGGTGTTATTTCTCTGCAAATATTCGCGCATAGAAAGTACGAAGCGATGGCGTTCCCGCGATGAAATATATTTAAATAATAAGTGGAAAAATTTAATTTCACGAAATATTATACTTTGCGTAGCATTTTTCCTGGTGTTACGATACGAGATGTTCGCACAATTTTTGTTAGCTTCCTATTTCTGTTACTCTGATTTTCTCACAGAGAACGAGTAGCATACATTTTTAATTTATAACGAGCAATAAATAGTAAATATCGAACGATCGATAATTTGGAAATGAAAGAATTAAGGAACAAGTGTGGCATCGGCTTACATCATTAGGATACACGTTATATCGTTAACGCACGTATTGTAATATTAAATGATAATAAATTGAGATAAATGAAACGCCAGAACGCGTACGCATATAGCGTATCTCCTACATAGTCCCTACATACATTTTCTATATTACTGCGTATTACATCATCAGCATAAATATAGACATTTGACTTAGATTACATCCGTCCCCCGTCGTTTGTTACAACTTTTCACAGAAACTTTTTCAACTTTTTCAAGGAAACTGCTTTGTAACGACAAGCATGCGCTTACTCGTCGTGATCCGGTATCGCGATCAGGCACACCTTCTCCCTTGTTAAAATTTTCTTCCACGTATCTGGTTACTGGTGCTTGCCCGGCGTTGTTGACTAACGTTTTCCCGTGTTTGAGCTAAATCTCGAGTCAACGATACCAACACAAATATTATATAACGATCATTACTTCCGCATACATCCAACAGTTAGGGAAAAAGAAACGCGTATTCAAACATTCCATTCGGCAAATCTCATCCGTGGACAAACATGATCCCGCTAAAACAACGTAGCAATCGCTAGCGACAGGAGAATCTGAATAATATTCTAAACGCGTGACGCGCGTTGGAAGTATAATTCACGGAATTGAACGGAATTTGCGGCCGCGGAGGGACAGATACGCAGGGTGGTTCGCTTCCAGCTTGAATTATATCAAGTATCAGGCTGGATTAATTGACGCGTGCCCAACCTAGCCGCCAAAGCGATTCAACTTCCACGAAAGCGAAATTTAATTTCGTCCCGAGTCACGACTCGGAAATATTTATGTACGATCGAAGCAGCTGCAATGGATTTCCTCGGTTTATTGTCTAGCGTTTCCTCAGGATAGAAGCGAGGGGTGCGATGCGTGTCGTCGCATATTTCGCTTGGCGTGAGCTACCGATACTTTCGTATCGACCGTTTTTGGGTGCTTCCTTCGTCGAAATGTCACGCGTCCAACCTTCTCGTAAGCATGAACGGTTTTTCGTCGACCAGTTTCGCAGTTCTCCTGATCCGTGCAAAGATATTTCAGACGTTTCATATATCGTAAAATCTGCAAAGGTAAATCTGATACATTTGCATTTAAATCGCTCGTTTAATTCTTGCGTCGATATAAATAAATTTCATATAGAAATATCCCGAGGAAAGGAACATTGAAATTCTAGATGTTAATATAAATTAGGAATACGGAATCGTCGGTCGTACGTCTCTTACTTATTTTTTCCTAATTTTTCCGTAACAACCAACTGCCGCTGAATCGCAATAACGCGAAGATCGAGAAATATTAACGCTTTGATACGACATTTTTCCTTTTCTTCCGCGCTTGAAGCATTGGCATAAAATTTTATTGGAAATAAAGGAACGAACTCGCACGCAATTCGTTGAACTTTGTATCGAGGATTCGCGTTTGCGAAGATGACGTAAACTTCGCTCGACTCCGTTAGTATTATTCTCTGTACAAATTGCATCCAACTTCTGTTTGTACAACTTCTTAAGCAAGCCCGATCCCAAACGTACTTGCGTACAAATTTTTGAAAATGACACAACAAGGGCAATGTCGGACATACGGTGTCGAACGTGCGAGAGTTACAGGGGTGTATAGGCAGCTTTAACGAATAAATACCGGCCGGTCGCGTCTCAACCGAATAAATTCGTCAAGGTTAAATTACATTAGGTCAGACTGGAGGATTCGTAGCACGAACGTAGGGTACCGCATTCGCGGCAAATGCAATTACACCCCCTTTGATCGCGATTATAAAATGGCAAATCCGGGACGAAAAAAAAAAAAAAAAGAGGGAAATCCGAGGGCCAGATTGGTGGAGTAACGGGCGGCGATTCGGCGAAGCCAGGCGAAATGTATCGCTTTTAGCGGCACAAAACGGATTCGTGACGTTGTTTTTCATTCTCATCGGAAAAGAAGCAACGTGCCATTTCCCTCGAATCCATATCCGGACGCTTGGCTCGACTATCGGCCAAATGTCGATAGACTGTTGCCTGACAGTCGGAATACAAACGGGGCGACGATATTGCCATAAAAATACCGGTACTCGTGTACAAAGCCTCTCCTTACTTTTTCTTCTATTTTCCCCTTTCATCATTCTCTCGCGCACATACACGAAAACACGTGCCGTTTCGCTTTCCTACGCCGGTTCCTTCTTCCCTGTGTTTCATCGTGAATAATCGCCGAGGTTCGAGATTTCCAAAAATTTGTCCACTTGTGTTCGACAGATTGATTCCTCGTAGAATAACGGATGCATCGAGAGCGCAACAGAAACCGTGTTTTAACCGGTAATTAAAAACAACACTTTGATGTCCCTTTTTTCCCGCCAATCGAAACGCGTAGTTTGGTTAGAAAGTTTATGCGAGATTGCAAAAGTTTCAACAGCTTTGCTCTCCTCGACGTCGGCAAATAAGTTGCAAATTAGGTTAATTAAACTCCGGTCCAAGTGCGTGGCTTTTTTCTTTTTTCTTTTTTTTTTTTTTTTTTTTTTTTTTTTTTTTTTTTTTTTTTTTTTTTTTTTTTTTTTTTTTTTTTTTTTTTTTTTTTTTTTTTTTTTTTTTTGTAAAAGCTCCGAAAAAAAGTTGTCCCTTTGAATATGCGTCTTTTCATTTAGTAGGACATTTAGATGTCGATGTTTATGCTATCACTGGCCGATGCAGATTCAAGCATCCGCGTTCATCTTCGCGTCAAAAGCTTTTTAGTAAGAAACGTCGTGCTATAATTAATGCATTGATAGATACGTTTCGCGTTATTATTATTTATTCGTGTTTTAAGAATGCGAATAACGCACAAGATACGGCTTACAATTTCTGCCCCGTTTTCTGTTGCGTGAATTACAAGTAGATTGCAATAGCAGCATACACGTCGCGTGTCACCTTAATCTTACATGATTATACATTGAACGTAATATGTATATATAACGAGATCTCGGCTAACGATATAAAGCTGTTAGAGCAGTTCTTACATCTTTAAAAAAGACTTATCTGTTAACAGTTAACAATGCCCTTTTCTTGTCTCATTTCTTTCTCTAAGCGATGCGAATTAATTTCGTCAATTCCATAAAATCGCTGCGCAGGCAACTGAAAATTCAAGAAAACTCGAAAGATCGAATAATTAGCGCGAGTAGCTAACACGATTCGTCGTTTATCGAACGGTATCAAAGCGTGACTAAGATATTCACGAAACAAGGGTAGTTCGATTACTGCGGAGCTAAATAGCCCTCATCATTCGCGAACACTTCGTTCGAATTCGCGTTTTATAGACGAACGTTAGCAGATTTGTGGCGATCTCGCGAAATTATACGTGCTCCCGGAACCGTTACACCCGAATGGTATGGCTAAAACGAAAATCCGAGCCGAACTATCGACGTGGCTTTCAATCAACGAACGCATTAATGTTTCAGGCGATCTGCAGCGAGAGAAACAGCCGGGGAAAATGGGTCAAAATTGTTATGATTCGCCGGACGATCGTTGCCATTGTAAATGCAAAGCTTTTTAACGTTTCGAGACGTTGGTTGGTTGGTTGATTCGTTCGGTTGGAAAGAATACATTGAACTTGATCGAACGAAAGTCGAAACTGTGCACGCAGATACTTAATTGTTTAACGAAAGCAATGATATCGGTCGTATTTTCATTCGATCGTTCGCGGTTGAACGCGAAATATAAACGCCGGCAAAGACGCGAGACTTGCTTTTGATATTTAATCGACTGCAGATATTTTTTTTTAATAAAGCTCGTCGTTCTACTTTTAATTAAATTTTCTCCTCGGCGTCACACTTTCCATGTTTTTCTTTTACACGGCAACAAATTTTTCTTCCAGCGAACTAACGTTATATAGGTATCTAAAAGTGCAACAATTTTTTATTTACGATCGACGTAAATGTTTAACGAAATGAAAGCAAAATTCATCGCTTGAAACGTAGAATTTTCGTTTTTGCCACCATCGATGGCTAACAGAGGTGTGATAAACTCGGCAGTCTCCGTAAGGTAAAATAGAAATTACTTTTTAACAGTTGCTGGAATCGATACGTTTGACGGAGAGTTTAAAGTCTAAAAGAAAGTTTGTGTCGTTGCCAAAGTTTCATGCACGGTTTAACATGCTACGATAGGTGTACGTTCCCTTCTCGCGAAAAATGCACCAAGGGTATGACACGGGTAAGGTTTCAGTTCTGTCGGAGAAGATTAGAACCTAATTAGCCGGTAACTGAATAATTAGACATAGGACAGAATTGTTTTACACGAGCAATTAAGCTTCTAAAGTCAGCTTTACGAGAATACGCAACGTCCGCGTCAGCAATATGGTTTAAACTTTGCACATTGTTAACGCGAATTCTTGCGGATCAGTGTGATATTAAATACGCAAAGTGTACCGTAATTAACAAATAGTTGGAAAGGTACTTTCGCGACTGATGAAAATAAGGTGAAAATAAAAAGACAGAGGATGCGTTTTAAGCGTTATTTGCTAGTTATCGATTCGAGCGATTCCTTCTTTACGAGCAAGAATCAATTAGATTTGCGCAGAAAACACCGTACTATATTAAACGGCATGTTCTTACGACAATATAAATAACGAACCTCGCACCTCTGCGTAATATTGGTAGACGTGGCGTACATTAACCGCGTGCTAAATTTGTGCCAAATCAGTAGCTCGAACGTTGTGCATTCACCCTCATTAGCAGTAACCAGGTTTCGAATAATCTCCAGCTAATCAGTTAACGTCTTATGCTTCCATTAGATTAGAGTCAAATTACACAGCATCAAGGAGCAAGCGATCGTCGGTCACATATGCTACTTACCTGTCATTTAATTATACATATATGTCACATGCATTAAAATTATGTAATTTTCTATTATTCTCTCTCTCTCTCTCTCTCTCTCTCTCTTTATTTTCAAGCCACAACTACATAAGTACATGCGCGTACTTGCTAAATTTTGCCGTAAAATCAATTTTTCCTGTTTACACCGTTCACGCGTTGTTCGACAGATACCATTTAAGGATCTACAAATTCTTGAGTCGGAAACACCGTTATCGTTGTCGAAATAACGAACGATACCCATGGGTACAAGGAAAACGTAGCTCCTCGAACATCGAAACATTCGTCCAAGAGAAGAATATTCGCGTTTTTCGCTCGTTCGGAGTAAATTCGTGACGCGGCGATTTTTTTTTTTTTTTTTTTTTTTTTAATTGAAAGTTAAATAAAGAGAGAGGAGAAAAAACTGTCGTTGTGGAAAACGGGATAACGACGGAATCGTTAGCTGGACTGACCGCGATTCGAATGCGCGTCTGTTGTTCGAAGCTACGAATAATACTTAATGCGGATAATATAAATGGAAAAACGATACCAGAAGGTTGGCAGAAAAAGAGAGAAAGAAAAGGAAAAATGTACGCGCGGCAGATAATTTTTGAATACTCGGGGTACGGAAACCGTTCAAAGATTTAAATACGTTTCGGACGAACGAACGCGATTTGCTTTCGCTGAAAATCGATGCCCGACGACGATAAATCGCCGATGAATATAAATGACCGAAAGATTGAAAGACAGGAACCGTCGGGAAGCGAAGCAGTCGTCCGAGCGAAAAGAATTTCACGAACGCCAGATTTCGCCGAGAGTCTCGCGACCCTTTTCCTCTTTTTCCGATCGTTCATGCGATTACCGAAACATGTAGCTATTTTCAATACGCGGTACGGACACATAGTTGGAAATAAAAGCAACATGCTCCATTTAGTATGCGTATTTACTGGAATATGTAGGCACGGTTGCCTTTAATCGCTTCAAAGCGTCCTTCGTTCTCTTCAGCCGCCAACTCTACCGTTTTATTTACGAGGCGAATAGCTATTCTTCGCGAGATAGATAACTAGAGGGGAAGAATTTATATATAACAGATTAAATAGCTTGATTGACCGGAATGCTTGAACGAATAAAAAGCGAGGAATATTAGATCGGCCCGTATACGAAGCGTGTAGGTACTTGATGATAAAATTTCAAGAATGACGCGTTTCAAGATGTTCTGGAAACGGCCTTTTGTTACTTCAAAGAGCTGAATAAATTGATTCGTGATAATGAAATTATGAAGACAATTTTGCGATAACTTTTGAATTTTAAATAATGAAATTAGTTGATTATCGAAACGGAATTATCGCATAAAAATTACGTTGATCAAATGTATGATATTTTAAAGGACTTTACGTATTTAAAACGTTACTTTGGAAGTACTTTGTACGGACCAAATAAATTAAATCTCGGTTTTGAAATTCAGTCGACCGATACTCCAATCGTTATATACTTTTCGTAATCACTCTTACCGCTTTGACGCTTATTTCACGTCAGTCCGAACTTTAAACTCGACGTATAAAGGAGTATATTCCGTAAATGGAACGTTTTGCGAGCGACAATCGCTTGAAATATAAGATTTGCGTATAAAGAATTTATGGATAACATGAAAAACTAAATTAATTAAAGTACTTGCTAAAAACGATACTGTCTCTCCAGTGTCTTACGCTGCTTGATAGTTATTCCGCAAGAGATTAATGCAATGCAAACGCGATAAACATTCGGTTAACGTTATATCGTTTGACGCAAATATTTGTCCGGATCCATAACGAACTAACGCGCTTAAAAAATTAATGGAAGGGAAACGTAATTCATAATACATTTTAATTTCCAGTACCTCTTCAGTTTGAATTATTACGTGCTTCGATTTTACGGTTTCAGCTGGATTCGCTTCGGCCAAAGCGATAAAGCGATCTTCGTTTACTTAGAAATTCAAAATGTACGAGGATATCGTTCCGACTTTTTATCACTTTGCGCTTTTATCAAATTTCTGAGTTAGACGCAGTCACGTCGCAGAATCGTATATCGACGTTTTATTCTGCACCGTTCATATCATTTTTATAATATTCCTTTTATTGTTCGGAATTATCGAACTTGGAAATCAATATTTTCAATTATAAAGCAAACAAACGTTTAAATGTAATATCGGGATTGTATTTTGTACATTTTCATTTGCAGCATCCATAGAATCAAATAACAATCGGTATAATAAAGGACTTCATAATACGTATGGCAAAAGTATAAGAGTCGATATAATCACGGAGTTACAGGTGGAGAAAAACGTTTAATCATATTTTGCGTAATTGGTGAAATTATTAGGCCATGGTTCTAACGGTAATCTTTCTCGATTTTACACAATTGTTCGAATAAACGCAGTTATCGTCGTATAACGAATTATTTAAAAACCTGCGTAAATCGCTGCCATCCTCGTCGTCCTTTTTTTCTTTCAATTCCTCGGGTTTTTCAGTACGCGTACGTTGAGATACGTGCTTGCAGCAACTCGCAAAAATAACGGAGATATCACACTTGCTCTTACTACTTCTGTTCGAAAACAGGCACGAAAAGAAAACCGCCGTTCTTTGAATCTTTGCGTTATTTGTCAAGCGAAATTAAATGGCACGAAACGACAAGAACGACGTGCCGAGTAACTTAATATCGTGAAACGATATTTATACCGTGTATAATAACAAATATTTCGATAACTAAGATACTTTGCTTGATTGCCGCGTGTGTCTTCAGAAGAGCAGCTTCAGAATCGTAAGAATTTTTGCGTAGATAGATATTTCGAAAAGTCAGAGTTACTAAACGAATAATAGCACAAAATTTACCATTTCGTTAGGCTACCAACCTTTTATCCTCTCAATTTGTTCAATCGTTATTCTCTGACATATTTCAATGAAATATGTCAATAATGTCTCTTTGTGTCTCTCGCTCGATTCCTCGTATTCGCTTGCAACTGAGAGCGAAACGTCGATGGGCAGGAAAATATAAATCAACTTCCTCCGGTTTCAACGTGTATATAATAATTAAACATTTCGCTAACCGGTTTCCATAAATTCGACGTTCCAATTGGTTCGATGTGATAAAAACGTAAACAGAGTGGCGAGCAAACGAGAAAACGCCATCCATTAGAAGAAGCCGATTTCCGGAAGAGAGACAAGGAGTATCGTTAACCAATCGACCAAAAGAGTATCGGGAACAATCGGACCGTGTTACCCAAGTAGGCGTGTTATTATGATCGTTGGATAACGATAATTATTCTCGTTAACGAGGGAATTCCGTCGAGTGATTAACGATAAATACTTGATTCGAATGCCATTCCTGTTTTCCACTTGTTAATTTTTGTCGATTTCCTTAGTCTACCGGTCCATAGTCTCGAGTTGAATCCCGAAGTGGATATGAGCAAACAACGAATAATGGAACCGAATTGATTTTCATGGTGGGCAAGAGAATATCGATGAGTAATCGACTGCGAAGACGTGGTACTTCTTTCGTTAATTTTTGAAAATTATATAAATCACATGTATGTCTTATTAATGGCGAAAGGTTAACAACAGAGGTATTAAAACGACTTTTAGCTACTTTCGTTAAAAATTTAAAAGGTAGTAGGATTTTATTATTATTATTATTATTGTTTTCCATTTTTCTTTTTTTTTTTTTTTTTTTTTTTTTTTTTTTTTTTTTTTTTTTTTTTTTTTTTTTTTTTTTTTTTTTTTTTTGCTTTTTTACCTTTTTAAAAGCGTAATGACATTTAGACATGTAGTCTGACTACATACGGTTAGGTGGCAAAAAATAAAACGATCTTACAGCTACACTAATTGGTATCGACCTATGCGAGCTAAAGTTATTAAAGATTTTCTTCAAAAACTACAGGGTTGAGGAAAAGCGAGGCGATTAACTAAATGGACAATTTTGATAGAAAGTTGAGAATAATAGCGGAGCCGCACGAATCGTGCTTTATATTTAAATTTGAATAGCTTTGAAATATGGTTTACCGTTACGTGTATCGCGTTTGAAAATTCCAAATATCGTTCTTCTCTTTGATCGGTTGAGACGGTTATAAGGGATGAAACAAAATTTCAATATTAAGATATAAAAATGTTTGTTTACAATATATGCTATTAATTTATGACTTTTATTAGTTTAAAGTTTACTTTTACGATATTTTTTCACAAGTATCTTTGAACTAAAATGTCTTAATAACTTGGAAGCGGCATACTCTTTTCATTCGGCAGTTAGATATCATAGCTTCCCTTTCGGAATTAGGATAACAAAGGTAAATATACTGTTTATTTATGACGAGTCAAATGTTATCTAAATCGAAACGAAGACCGAATGATACTGACAAATAGCGAAAGAAAATAATCATCTGTGTTTTAATCTTAATCCGTTTAATCCATATAAATTAGCTTTTAAAAGTTAAGCTGGAAATACAGCAAGGTATATTACTTGACCCACTATTTTATGCTTTACATTATACATATTTACTAGTGCCCTATCTGCAGGGAAAGTTATGTCTAAACTATCCTTTTGCTGTGAAAAAATTATGAATAAATTCATTAAAACGTAAAACAACTTTATCATTTATTTTTGTAAGGGACGCGAAAACGCCAGGACTAATAATCTTCCTTGACCGCTTTTAGCTGTCAAAACACGGCAGAATATTTTGATAAAATATATCCGTGCGTTAGATTAATTTAAAGTGCTCGTGCTATTTAGAGTATTAAATGGGCATATGCAAAAGAGAACTCGGAATATAGTGCATCCCGTTGAATAATAGCGAGACAAATTATTCTCGACTATTCATACGCGTTAGAAAAACGAAATGCAAAGATCTGCGATGTACGACTGGGAAAAAGATTTTATAGCAGGCGAACACAGGGTATTTATGAAATATGCGCTTTTTCGCCTTCCAATAAAGTAGCGCAAGACGAATTTTCTTAATTACTTTTCAAATGAAACGAAACGAATATTAAATTCTCTGTTTCTGTGTTTTATCTACTACAGATAGGCGCTATATGCCATTGTATCGTGAAATATGCGATCTTATAAAAATTCATTTAGAATCGGTTAACAAAGATATGCGATTGTAAATGCCAAGTTTAACCGGTTAATTCGCCTGTTTCGCTTTAACTGGAACGCGATTTAGCGATCTGTAATGAGATTTTTCGTACGCATTTCACCTTTGAAAATGTTCTATCGAAAAGATAGAAGCTATGAAACATAAATTATGAAAATTACTCTCAACTCACGATTTGACCTTTGTGCCGTGGCTCAGCGGCACCTAAGCTATTCTAGCTGTAAAGCGATTCTGCTGCCAACACCATTCTACTTCTAAAACTATGTTAAAAGTAGTACTCAACTCCTACTAAACTAGTAACGTCTACGGCAGAATGCAAGCAAAATTCGCCAAATAAATCCCTTTACAACCGCAACGAAGTTCCATGCCGTATTCGTGGATATCCAGTAGGAAATACAAGACGATTTTCGAGCGAGTCAGCCGGAAGTCCGAACAAGTGGTTGCGTGCGACCGTTTGTTATTTTTCCGCCATTCCGTTGGCCTCGTTACGCGTTTCATTCGTCTCGTATTGGGGAAAAGGAGACGAGACGACGCAACAACGAGAAAACAGTGAAACGCCATCAACCCCGGCTGATTTCCGAAGCCGACGGTGCGTTATCCAATGGAACGGGAGACAGCCATGGAACAGCTCGGCTGTGTATCATTGCCGACAGAACAGTGAATAACAGTCGGTGTGCACGACTCGCGTATAAGGGGTGCACGATTGAACGCCGGACTCAACTAAGCACGAGCCACTCTTTCATTACATAATGATTCCTGTGCGTAGCATGAAAATTAACCCCCCAACGGACAACATTTTTCCATCTAACCAGCTAAAAATGTAGAATCTTGTGCTTACAAGTAGATATCTATGATGCGCGTACGTATGTACGCAAAATGTGTTCAAATTTTTGCAACGATCGCATATTCTTCGCTCGTACGTATCGTATTGTTACGATAGTGGAAGATATCGTGAAATTACTTGTTCGATAATAGAAATAACGATTGATACTCGCTAACCATTTTCGTTCCATTAAGCAGGAAATATACAAATTTTCTGTCAAATTAATGTACAGTGATTAATATAACAGTATCGGGTAAACATTCGTACTACTACTGAAAATCCATTACTGCTATTATAACAGTCATACGGCAGTTGTGATCATTTAACTGTACGTTGGTACATTACGACCTATTTAAGAATTAATATCCTTCGCAACCTCGATAGGTTAACACTTTGTTGGCAATTGTATCGCGCGCGCCATTCTTAATTATAGTATCTGTTAAAATACGATATACGGCGTATATCAGGATTATTTCATCGTCGAGTCGATTAGATTTGCGTGCATGTCCCTGCAAGAAGGTAACATCCGTTCTAAAGAATTTCCTTTTTTCTTCTAAACCGAAGCGATATCGTCGATGTATGAAATTAACGTATAAAGTGACTACGTTATCTTCTTATTACCACAATTCCTTGCCTATGCATGTATTCATTATCTATGGTTCTGGTTGATTAAATTCTACAGGATAAACCTCCTAACGCTTAACGTCAAGATCCGAGTTACTCTTCCTTATCTCGAATTAGAGAAAGAGGAGAAAATGTTGAACGTCGAAAATACCTATTACGAAGAGGCAATTGTCGCGTCATAAAAATAACTTTTTTTGTTAAATCTCTAACAGTACCCTTCGATCTATTTGGACGTAAGCGTAATTTCGCTTTTATATATCTCGAAAACGAAAGGTATTGTTGGAAATTTGAAATACTTTTGGAAACTCGAAGAATGTACAATCTTTTGACTTTATACGACAATTTACATATCGTAAGCCCGCGAGAACGCGGAACTTCGGACAAGGATTGTGGCATTGCTGACCAGTCGCCCAAGTCAGGGGTATGAGCAACGTCGCTGCATTGTATAGATTCTATGACCGTGCAACCAGGCTTATGCAGGGCGTATACAACATTCAGGAACTGCTGCCGAAAGCCTTTATCGATATTTTCGCACTCCTGTCTCACCTAGAAATTCTTCGAGAATATCTCGGTGAAAAGTGTCAAAAGTCTGAAACTGATTTTAGATTAATTTTTAAAGTAGAACCCGCTTTAATCCCTTACGATCAAACTTGTCGAACTCGCCCCCCGCCTTCGAAATCTAAAACGATTCGAATCTTATAACTCAAAGTTCCGTAACTCTCCAACTCGCAATATTGTGAACATTTCGGAATTCGGTAAACTTAGTTTCATTGTATAAAGCTTAAAAATCATAAAAACTCGCGTGGAAAACTTTATGTCGTCATTTACATGGTGACTCGTCTAGCAACGATTGTGAATTCGAAACTTGTCGGGAAACCAAATTGAAAACTTCGAACCCAATTCTAGAGAGAAATATGTTGCACGGCGTTGTTGCGGGAGGAATGAAGTTCCAGCTGTTTCTACGACGAACCTCGCCAGGCCGTATGAATCCAAGAAGCGCGGTCTAGCGATATATCGTTTTCGACTGGATGTTTGAAACGAAACGAAACGATGCAGTCCTCCCTGTTACACGACACGAACCCTACTTTTCGTAGTTTTAAAGCCGATGATAACTTTCGATCCTTTTAATCGGTCTATGAGGATTAGCGAGACTGCGACCGCGAGATATCTTCCGTCTGTACTTTCAGAAAAGTAATACGAAAAATTTCTATCGTCCGCGGGTTGCCCGTTTTTCGGCCACGATGGAGGAGAATTTTAGCTTGTATTTTTCCAAAGCGTTACGTTGATTATCGCAAATAAGTGAATCGTCGACGTAACTGACATACAGGTTTTGTACATTTCTGGTGAAAAGAAGACGACTGCGAGTTACTAAAAACCAACCGAGCAAAACACGAACACCAGCTCGATGAAACGTAATCAGGATATATTGTGAAACCTGGTTTTATTTAATTCTACGATACAGGCCGGGTCACTCTAATTTCCACACGAATGAAACACGAGTTTAGACAGGAGCTGCCACCGCGTTACGTAGTCTCTGCGAGAGAAATGATATAATTGAAGTGGCGAAGATGAACCAATAGAGATAGCAGAATTTGCGATTAAACGTAAAACGTTACTTAAATTATATTACCTTTCTTCGGAAAATACGGACAACGGGTCTATTGGATTCGTGGCTACATTATCTATATGACTTTGTTATATGAGAAACTTACTGCTCTGCGATCGATCGAACATCGACAACGTTATACAACTTGAATTTCTTGTATCTATTCGGATATTTTTATTAAAAATTCGCTCGATAATCGATAAATGAAAGAAGCTGTAGATCGATACGCTTACTCCAATCTGTTTGTTTTCGTAATTGGGATAAGTCACCCGTTGTGCGAATAAATCATCCGTTCTTTGTCGTATTTGCCTGACGCTAACAGAGGCTGATCCGTCCATCAAAATACAAATTGAATCGCAATTGATAGAATTATTATAATAGCGTATCTCTTCCTTTAAGCGGTATTTCGTCCGCGTATTTCTAAATGTATATAAACGCTAGTCTACACCTGCGAAGGTTACATATGTTCTCGCTTAAAAGCCAATGAAACACCGGAGCGTGCTGACACGCGTTGATATTCAAAAGTTTTCCAACAACGCTCGATTCTCGCGGTGAAAACCTACAAATAACAACAAATTGTTCGATAAACCGATTTGCGATCCGTTCCTGAAAACTTTTATCCGTGCCTGGAAAATCGTCGATTCGATAACATTTCGCTTGTCACAGCAAATACGTCGGATGTTACAGAATGTTTTAAACGGTCGCTTGGAAAATTCGAAAGAGTCGAAACAAAAATGAAATGCGGACAAAGCTGACGGAATTCGTTTGTAAGCAGTATCTTCAAAAAATCGTCGATGCTTGTTACTTGGACGTGTATCCATTGTCCAGTCAGAAAATCAATGTTCGACTCTGTTTCGCCATCCTCCGCGTCTCGCTTTTTTTTCCTCGTGTTTTTGAAAAACAATACGACGGACGAATATTTCGACTTCGCGAAACTACGATTTCGTGTTTGTCAGAGTACAGGGACGAACGAAGATATTACGCGAAAGTAAATGTTTTCGCTATGCGAATACATAATATTAGCCGAGTAATAACGACACTTTGAACAGCTTCTACGAAGCTCGATACGATTTAGTTAATTCCAATGGGCGATACCGATTCGGACGTCAAAAAGAATGGCTACGCTATAAATCACGTGTCATTTAAAGGCAAACCCTCTCACTCGCGCGAGTTGCTACGGTGCGGGTAACATAAACGCTCCCTTCTCTTCCATAACGTTATAAAGTCGCTTTGAAAACATTCGTTACGGAGAAACAGGAAAGGCGGAAGACGGAATTTCATCAAATTGAAAGTTTTCACCTTCGATATCTCAAAAGGTACACGTGTATAAAGTATCACCTTCCGTGCTCTACCTCTGCCATAGCCGCCCTCGCTTTATCGCGATAAAAAGGAACTCAAACACACGTTTTCTCCGCTTTCAGCTTTACACGGTGCTACCGCTGGCCTACTTTTCAACTGTTTCGCGAACGCGTTAAATGGTCACAGTTTACGGATGAGTTCGTTCGGTTTTCGCAATTTTCCGTTCATCTTCTCCACGATCCAACCGTCGAACAGAAAAAGAGGAACACAGAGGGATGAAAACGTTGTGCTAAATGACCGACGTTTCGAAAAGCTCCCGCGGATTTCGCAACTCCGACTCTTGTTTTCAGTAACTTGGAGAACGTTGTACGTTCGCGGGCATCTATAAACGGAAAAGAGGCAGTTGGTGTGTATGTGCGAGATAAAGAGACAGACGAAGAGGGAGAGGGTTGCAGAAGCTGCTGTCCATAGAGCATGTTCATTCGCAGCGGCAGCTGTGCAAATCTGCCGCGCGTATCGCGGTCGCGCTAATGGACAAAAGGGTAATTTGTAATCGCTAATTACATCCAGTTAAATCTGACGTGTTCACCCCGAAAGCGGTGGTACGCGTGACGTTATCCCTCTCCCGAACACCGATTCCCAGCCACCCTCCGTTCCAGCCCTTTCACCCTGCCACCGTCCGAGGTCGGTATGATTAGTACGAACGATAAGTCGAGACGTCTGACGTATTCTCAGCGCTGTTATCTAGTTGCTGCAATTAGTTGCGCGGAACGCCGCGCGTAATTAAGACAAAAACGTCTCGCGTAAGTGTCACGTTATACGTGATATCGACGCACGATGTTCCTCGTCCGAAGAGCCGTTGCCCGGTAGACCCTGGGGCGTGTCTTGGAGAAGCGTGCTCGTTACGCGACCCAAGATTTTATCGCGATAGAATGGTACAAACGCGTGTCCACGTTATTCTCCAACGGACTGCGCGAATCAGAGCGGCTGGCGAGATTCACGAGGAGTCCAGCGTCTGACGTTGGGTTCGCTGTTGATCGACCATTTGCTCGATTAGTCGGTCCTTTGGCGCGTTGGTGATCGACGATCGGAGTATAGCGTAATTAGTAGCTATTAGTTGGAGGAATTTTGACAAGTAAACGTACGTTAGACGCGATCGATCGAAATCAACGTTGGTTCCTAGTCTTTAGCGTTTCTACCAGAGTAATTTCCTTTTGAAAACTTTTGGATTGGAATATGACGGTTTCGTTATTTTGTAACAGATACACGTATACATACGTAATATACATAGCGATAAAAGTTAAGAACGACGTAGCCATTTGAACTTACTTCATCGTTAATGCGTATAAAGTCGTATTTATTAAACACACGATACGGGCAAATTACGTGTACAGTTTGCACGACCTGTTTGAGAAAATTACATTTCCTATACACCGATCTAATACGATACGCGACTCTAATTGGATCGTAGATATTTAGTCAGTGCGGATTAATAGTGCTACATCGTTATGAAAATTACGAAGAATGAGCAAAATAGAGCAGGGATGTTTAAAACGCGATGCAACACGCGATATTTCTACCGCATAAAAAAATTAACAAATTCAAGGAAGAAGAGGCAATCTACGATAAAAGAATCCTCTGTACGAGATATCTTCTAGAGCGCATAGATCATATCGCTACTCGTAAAATTCGTCTTATCGAGAGAAGTCGTGCGATTGGCTTTTTACGATTGCCGATTACGTTAGTAGAAACTTCTCGAGTCTCTCGCAAATTTGATCGTTCCGTTCATTAACTTCGGAATGAAAGCGTTCGATAAATCTTGGAAAACGATAAATTACTTGTAACGCGCGATTAAATTTCTATGTGAGAAAACAGTGACAGTCGGATAAAATCTCGATGACACTCCGCCACCGCATTTATGGTAATTTCACGCAACAGAATTAACGATCGCTGCCGTTGTTTGCCAGCAGTGACAAGAGCAACGCAGGTACATACAATCTCGTGCACGCTTATTATTTTTACTCTGATTAATTGCTCATCCGATATCCATAATAATTTACCGGACGCATTCAACCATATGATTTTACATTAATACAACCAACAACGAGGATCAAACACGTGCCACGATAAGCCGCAATAACAAAACATCTGTTAAGCTAATACATCTATGCTACGATATATCCACGTACGTAGCAAAACAATGTAATATAACAGGTTGTTTTGTAGTTTATAACCTGCCATACGGCTATCCATAGGCGTTAACGAACATTACGTATTTTCTTCTCTTTTTGTAGCAAGTTTTATTAAGACTTTGCCAAGACGCAACTTTCGATAGCCGATAAAATATCAGTAGAATGCACGTTGCCACGATCGTCGATAAACATGATTCTTGAATCGAAATTCAAATCATCCCTGTACGTGACTTTGGATTAACGCAAGATAATTTAACCAAACATACCGCGATAATATTGCCGGTTGCTTCCGTGAACGAAACAATACGCCATTAGCATCTCAACGCAATCGTAATTATATGCTCGTGAACTCACGCAACACCGAGTAACCGCACCGTTATCTCTGGCTAACCCTATTATAATTCGTATTAGGTCAGACTGCAAAGCCGCTTTTAGCGGAGGCTCTCCACCCTGTTTTAGCGGGTGTCACATTTTTATTGGCTCGTTTCTCGCCGCGATAAAATCCCGTCTCCCCCATCGCTATTAAACGTCGCTATTATTATTGTCGTTGCGATTGATTAACACGTCGTTCGCCCGATTAACGCGACAGCGGTGTCGTTAACGGTACGTATAACTCGAGCAATGCGGCGTCCCTAATAATCACAACGGCGAACAACCTGTCGGCCGAAGTTTCCACGAATACGAAACGCTTTCGTTTCTTCCATACACACCGCATAATTTCTTTTCCCCCTTGTTCGTTGTCGAGTTTATAATTGTATCGACCTGCCGCAGCGTCGAAGCGCTGGTTTCCTTCCCATTCGAATACAGCTGACCTCAAAGGAACAAAGCTGTCTACCGGTCTTAATGTAATCAAAACTTGCGTCCATTTCGCGAGTTCGATCCCGTGCAACTTTCGATCGTATCAGAATACGAAAAGTCAAATACGTTCGAAGAGCTTCTTTCGAGTTCGAGAGCCAATTCGTTTAGCGCTCTATTTATACGAATATCAATCCAGAGCGTTATTTTCCATTTATTCTTTTTTTTTTTTTTTTTTTTTTTTTTTTTTTTTATTTTAATGAAAGAGGAAAGCTCTGTTTCTAAATTAACGAGTTGCTCTCGACTCGTAGCTGCTACTGCGCTGGTTTTTTTTTTAAACTCGTAGCACAGAAAACAGTAGCGAAATTAATTATTTCGAAATGTTCCCACCTCTTTTATGTCCTTTACTTAACACCTAAAAAATGTTTACGAATATGATACATTTTACCGATATTATATTACGTTATGTTATAATTGTAGTTACAAGTATGGTATTAATTTTAATCATGTTGAATCATGGAATACGGTCGACTGATTGCTGAACAGTAAATAATACACGAATAGAAGCAATTCGGTCCGTGTTAAATTGAAAATATCGAAAGGAAATTATACGTATTGCGATAAACGCGTGTTTGTATCGTTACGTACATCACGTGTTTGGAAATAATACACAAGTCACGAGCAGCGATAAATTTTTCGTTAATTATATCTCGTTATTTGCGCATTTGCACGATTTATTTACGCATGGAGCCCACGATAGATAGGGATAGATGTAGATGGGGGTAGATGTGGATGGTAGACCCACGATCCCGGTAAATCGATCGAATTTATGATTATATTTTTATAAAAATTTTGATCAAATTCAACCGACACCGACCAACGATCGAATAACGCTATAGCAAGGCTCGTTAAATAAAAACCAAAAAGCGATGATATTTGCATATTACATTTGATTAGAAACGATAACAAAGAGGTCGAATATGGTCACTTAGGTTAAGAGTCTTGGCGATATTTTCATGAAATTACAACGTCGCCTAATCGTACTCGGCATCTGCGAGCGTGCCGTCGATTTATTCAGCACACACGCCGCTAAAGATTTGCACACGAAACACGTGCGTGCTGCCAGCAAGTATGCAGAAATGCTCGAATAAATAATATCAGAGCACGTTCGAGGACCTCGATTTATTAAATGGCGGCTGAATCTCGTGATACGGCTGAAATGGGAAATGAGTAATGGAGTGGAGTGCGGCGGTGACCTCGCAAGTAAGTTCGGTATTGCGAGCGTATAATCCTTTCCTAATGACGCGCCCGTTTTTAGCCTTAAATGCGGCTGACACGTCGCAATCGTACAGCACCGTTAAAAGCAAGCCCTCTCGTGTTTTCCGCGCGTTTCATGTACAGATTAACATACGTACGCGGAACAGCGAGCCTAATTTCACGGAACGTTCATCGCGGTTGAACCCAATCCACCTTGCTTTTCGGACGAATCTTCTCTAGGATTCGTTTCTACCACGCGTTATCCTCTCCGAGAAACTTCCAATCTTTCGAAATAGATTTCAAGTTCCGACAGGATTGGGTGGATCCAAAAATATCCGCGATCTTCCTGTAATTATGTACTGGCTGGCTTGTAAAAAAAAAAAAAAAAAAAAAAAAAAAAAAAAAAAAAACGAATAACTCTGTACGAAGGAATAAGTGGAAGACATAACGTACAGTAGTTGGTCCTCCGAACTTAAGCCGGCAGCAAAGATAACTTTGCTCGTTTGCGTCGATCACGGTAATCGACGATCGCGGGTCTACGATAGTCCGACCAAGTCTTGGTAGAAAACTCGACGATAAATGAAATGAAATTACGTCGAGTAGCGACGATAAGCCGGTAGTCAGTGAACCTATTTAATAAAGAGTTTCTTGTTTATCGTTCGCAGACGCCACGCTGCCGTGCGACCGTATCGGCTACGCTGTTGCAACTGCTCGTCCTGGCTGTCACGTTCGCGCTCGGAACGGCTGCGATCTGTCCAAACGGCTGCATCTGCGACGACGACAACCTCGTGGTATCCTGTATAGGCGCGAATCTGGACGTCATACCGATCGCCCTGAACCCGAGTATCCAGCGGATAGTGTTGAAGGAAAATCGGATAAAGATAGTGGACGCGGCGGCGTTTCAATTCTACGGGGACCTGAAAAACGTCGATCTATCGAGCAATCACCTGTTTACCATTCCCAACGGGAGTTTCGACGCGCAAAAGCAACTGGTGGAGCTACATCTCAGACACAACAAGATCTCAGCGTTGACCGAGAAGACGTTTCAAGGTCTGAAATCTCTGACGGTACTGAATCTACGGGACAACTACTTGGAAAGTCTGAAGAACGGTCTGTTTGCCTCGTTATCAAAGTTGGAGGAACTAGACTTGGGAAAGAATCGCATATCGAAGGTAGAGCCAGGAGCTTTTCAAAAATTGGGTACGCTTAGAGTGTTGCATCTGGACGATAATCAGTTGAGAACCATCCCGTCGCCAGCTCTCGCGCCGTTAAACGCCTTGGCCGAGTTGCACATAGGTTGGAACGCTTTCTCGTCGCTTCCGGATGACGCGTTCAAGGGATTGGAACAGTTGACCGTGCTGGATATTACCGGTGCTGGTTTGGACAACATCAGCGACGGCGCTTTTCGAGGCTTAAACGCTCTGCGCACGCTGGAACTGGATGGAAACAAATTGCGAGAAGTACCGACGAAACAATTGGCGGTTCTGCCTCGCCTCGAAGAACTCACCTTGGGTCAAAACTTCTTCACGACTCTGAGATCCGGAGCCTTTCAAGGTCTATCCAAGTTGAAGAAGCTGGATATATCCGCGGCGAAATTGTTAACCACGGTCGAACGGGGAGCGTTCTCGGACAACGCCAATTTAGAGACCCTGGTGTTGAACAGCAACAAACGGCTGACTACAATGGAGGACGGTTCCCTGGCCGGTTTGCCCAACTTGAGGCATTTAATGCTACGTGACAACGCGTTCACCGGCTTCTCAGAGTCTTTGGTAGCCTGGAACGAACTGCGTCGACTGGATCTTAGCGAGAATCCCTTGGTCTGCGATTGTAGCTTGCTCTGGCTAGCCGAGGTTCTCGTCCCGAGGAACTCCAGTCCGGTATTATGCGCGGAACCTCCGGAATCAAAGGGAAAACCCATCAAAGGTATGACACCTGACGAACTGGGCTGCGCCTTCTCCGATCCCCGGAAACAAGCACTGTTAGCGACGCTATGCGCCGCCGGCCTCGCCTTGCTCACCGGCTTGGCTCTGATCCTCTACTACAGATGTCGCAGACACGTCAGGGACGCGTTGAAAGACTACAAATGGAAGAATCGCGGCATTTCCCGCAAGGAACACGAGTATCAAAAGACCTTCTCCGAGGACGAGTACATGGTCAGATCCGCGTCCACCCACCATCACCATCATCATCATCAACCTCAGTCGCAACAGATCCCTTCTCATCATCACCATCACCATCTTCAACAGCAACAGCTGCAACAGCAGCAACAGCAGCAACAACAACAACAACAGCAGCAACATTCGCAGATAGCGGCGGGTATTAAACCTATACCTGTAACGGAACTGTAGCTAGAACTTCGGGCGGCGAGCCCTGGAACCGGCGGTGTTTGGTTCTTGCCCCATGGCAGCACTACTCTCGCTGAAGGCTTCACCTACATCGACGGGGAGACGGCGCGTCAAATGCGCCGTCCGGGAACGCTGCCCAATTCCGGCACGTCCGGTCATCGTGCTGCCGCCGCTATAGAGGACGGCTCCACGCCATTGAGCGTCGCCGGCGATAATTGCTCGTCGTCCGGCGCCAGGTTACATTATTCCAATCACTCTTTACGCCGCACGCCGCAACCGCCCCATCTGCCACCTCGCGACACCGACAACTCCTCGGAAAGGGCGCAGAACGACTCGAGGCTTCAAAACGGTATACCCGGACACCATCGTGCGCCTCCGCCCCTTCCTTCCAGACACCAATCGTCCTGCAGCCAATCTTCCTACCCTACCCTGCCTATGAACGGCCACGCGACCCATCAGTTTCATCATTTCCCACGCGAGAAAGACAGATCGTCGGCTCGCGAGAGGAGTCGCGATCGAGACGCGGGCCTGCAATCCGTCCCTCATCGGTCCGACAAGCACCGAGATCTTCAGATGGAGATGGAGATGCGCGACGGGCTGGACATGGGCGAAATAGGCACTTATCGAGCGTAAAGAGACGCGCAGCACGAAAACGGGAACAAGGTGAACTCGTTTCGAAGATGGCCAGAGCGCGGATAGGCCGAGCGAATCGAATCGAAGACTGAATTCGAACGTGGTCGAATAGAGACTATCTGGCGGGTGAACGAGATTCAAATAGACCGCAGTTCACGCGTCTCCGTCCGATTTTCGCGCACGCACGTGATACGGTCGAAGAGGCAAAGACGCATCGAAGCGTTAGCCAACGAACGATATCGATGCAATCGCGATGGAATTGGCCAACTCGCGACTAAATCAAATCGAAGACTGATTACGACGGACATCGGTGAACAATATCGACAAGTAATTAACCGATACCGGTACATTCCAATCACCTGTCTGCCAGTCTTCGCTGGGATCGGCCAACACCAATTTCAATCAAATTACGACACGTTCCGGTCGATGCAGTTTCTCTGAGCGTCGATTGTACCGCGTCGTTGTAACGGCTCAACGAGAAATCTCCAATTTTTGCTAAAAAGAACAACCGGAAAGGAACGTATAGAGAGACACGCGAGTTATTTTAACGGGAACGATGCATCGCGTCAGGAATACGAAGAACAAGAGTATATCCGATGGAAATAAGAAGAGAAAGGAGGAGATTAGTCGCGCGTGCGAATCGAACGAAGAGAGTCGATAATGAAAACGTCACGATGCCGAAGAAAATTGGTCGATAGGAAGAAAGGCCGCGACCGACTATCGAGAATTATCGAAAGGGGTATCGATACGTTCCGCTAGACGTGGACGTTACGTCCGCGTCGCGATAGTTCAGTGACTCTGAGAGCGCTCCAAGGACTCGACGGTAAAAGAAAACCGACTCTGCGAAGCAAGATGGATCAGATTGGAACGCGCGCGTGCGAAACGTCCGTGTAGAACTGTGTCGAAAAGAGCGACGGAAGACGAGTTCACAGTGCGCGTTACCGCAATGATTTTACGCGCAACTATACAACGGTCGTCTTCGTCTCGAACGGAAAGAAAATCGCGTGTTCGACGCATCGATGACTTTGAAGATCTTTCGCGAAGAATTCGGTAAAGGCGAAAGCGGAAGGGAAGAAGGTCGAGAGAAGATGAAAGTTCCGGACGAACTTGCTGAGAACGACGTTCGACGAACGTGCCAATGTTCGAAACCTAAAAGCGTCTCGTTTGTAAACGTAATTCTGAAAAGTTCGCAGAGCGAAACAACCGAATCGAAAAATCCAAAGAAACGATAGACTCGTCGCTGTCGCTCGCGAACGATCCGACGAGATCGTTTCGGGAATCGTACCGCGATCATGGCGAGAATCGCGGTGAATTTTCAAGCGCCTTAGAAAGCGAATAACTTGAGAAGAAAGACGCCGCGAGTCGTATTCGCAATGCTCTGCTAAGCGCGTTTCGATCATTCGTTGTATCGTATATGCCCGGCTGTTATCATACGTTATACGTATGTATCGTATATTTCGTATTTATTGGCGTGGTATTAGATAACTTTATATCTATCTTTGTATTTTCTGTATTATTTAAGGAAATAACCGACTGCTTTTTTACATTTCCTTGAGATTTGTACATTTTTTCTCCCAGAAGAGTCGAGCTGATTAACCTTGTAAATTATTGTAAAGATATCTTTTAAATTTAGTCGTGTACAAAGAAAAAAAAAACGTACGAATTTGTAATAGAACACCTATTTTCTGAGTACGATTCTGAGTAATAAATGAACGCTCGCACGAAACTCCGCTGCATGTACCCGTGTACTTTGAGATATACTAAGAAAAAAGTCGACCGCTTAATCGTATGTAAACCGTGATATATCAGAACAAAGGACGGTCTCAAGTTCACAACCTACGCGATGAAATCAAAGGAACCTTCAAGATCGAAAGTAACTTGGACGAAGTCGACTACCGAGAATAATCGCTCGACTGGAATATTCTCCTTCGCGAATCTGGAACATAAATGTATAACGAACTTTCTTGGACCGGAAGCAACTTTCGTGAAACTGGAACTTGATCGTGAACTTAGGCTTCAACTATTCAGGACGACAACACTGTCTCACGCTCTTTCGGATCGCCATCCAATTGTACTTAAAACAATCGCTCGAAACAATTTTCTATTTAAGTCCGTGCGTCTTTGATTCGTACTAACCTTATTATCCTATTCTCTACTTGCAAAGGAAAGTTCGAACTACGGAACGGAAGAAATTTCTATGTTAATTTCCATGCGTTTCGTTCGATAGAACGTACACACTTTGCTTGTTCGTTTTAACCTCGCCCCGGTTAAACAACGAGTCGACGTTCCGGTTGACAGCTGAAGCTACGCGTATGCGATCGAACGTTCGTCGAAAAAGATCCTTCGATTTTCCGGTATCGGACGATGGCTGCATTAACAAATTGCGATGAATGAAACTAAAAACGTGTATCGTAAGAGATGTATTCTCGTTCGACGTAGAATCGTAACCATGTATAGTATATTTTAACGGAGCGAATTTTATTTTCCAAACGAAACGTGAATACGTAGACGCGTGACGTGGTTCAGCGAACCGTGCAAGTCGTGGTTCTTCGATCGTTAAAATTTAAGGATTAATTCGTAGCGTCTCGTCGATGCAGATACGTATATCGTTGCCAACGTCGAAATTCCTGCGATAAAGATTACCGTTCGAAGCTGCTGCTGTATCGCTGATCAAAGTGTCTCGACAGCCTGTAAGCTTGCCCGGCTGCTAAACTTTTGCTTTTTAAACTCACTATTTCACTGCAACGCGATCAGAGAGAGAGAGAGAGAGAGAGAGAGAGAGAGAGAGAGAGAGAGAGAGAGAGAAAAGAGATAAAAGGGAAAAGGCAAGGAAATACCTCAGAGTGTAAAGAATTTTACGATAAAGCTAGAAATTTCGGTTGTCGTGCGATGCTGTACCCGTCGTGAAAATCGATTGGCAAGACACGATACCTATACACGATTCTGGTCGCCCGGCCAGCTGTTAACCGACTAGAAGCAAAAACTTATCAACGTATTGAAACGTATTTTACGATTTACGTGTACTCGTACTTTAACCACGATCGTTTCACCGCCAACTCGATAGCGATCGAAGCTCGAACAGACTTTTCCGTTGTTATTCAGAACCGTGTACATTTCGGAATAGCTGGCGGTCGTTTTTATCCCACTGGGACATAGGTGGACGTTAAAGGTGTAGGGGTGTTCGGTATCGCGATGCAAAATTATTGGTTCCGTGTAGATACGGAATATCGCGAACAATGATAGACCGCGGTGAGACAGTGCCACAGGCATTGAAAAACGATCGTAAGCTAACGATATTCGAATAGCTCTCGATTTCTTTTTCGGACACGTTCGTTCGTCCCCTGTTTCTCGGAATCGAACTCGCGTATAAAAGAATATCTGCGATATTATATCTCGAGATTGTAAATAACGTTACCTCGTTATCGTTTACAGCTCGTAAAGATTTCCTTTGGTTGTAACAGGTGTATATGTATTTTTCACGCGGTCGGAATACGGTGTATCCTCGTCAAGTACGGAGTATCACTCGGATAACTCTCGGTTTACCGGTATTTCCTCGTCTCGAGTTTGTCGCTGCCACGCCGTTTGCTAATTACGCGACTGCAATTACGCGACTACAATACGATGAAAACAGCTTATCGGTATTCGATCGAACGTTGTCAGAAACGTCGTTCTAATTTCTAACGTCAAACTTTCGTCGAGAAAAACCACACGATTCATAGGTCGGCTCGTTATCGAAAGTAACCGACGTTCCGTGACTGAGAGACGTCTTAAATTCGTCCCTCGATACCATCGAAATCCTGTTTCAAACAGCAAGAACGATATCTCTCTTTCGGATCGGCCAACCAGCAACGTTAAGCATTCTCGTTGGTGACACGATACATTCGAGACATTCTTTATCCAGTTCGAGTCTACGCAAACTTTTTCCTATCCTCGGCATATAAAACGGAAAAGAAATGCCAACTTTGAAATAATAATCGTTAACTATGATACATATAATGCTGTTTGAAGCAAGCGAGCAAATTTTTAGTCGACGCTCGTACACTGAAATTAACAATTCGTGTCAACAATTTCAGTTGCTGACGTTAGAAGACAGATTTCGTCTCTTACGAAAGTACAGAGGGACAAATTTACGACAAGACGCGTGCAACGAATGAATTTTACTTTTATGTGAAATTGCTTAAAATCTCGTTATAATAACATCGGTAGCGCGAAAGAACATAGAAATCGTACAAAAGATATATTTAGCCGGTTTAGCTGGTCCGAGTTGATCGCGCGTTGTACGCGGTCTTGCGCGCGCGTATCGCGCCGCAACTCGCCGGAGCTCGGTTGGAAAAGATGAGAAGCTCGCGCGACGAGATTATTTTTCCGGCCGAGTGTACCCTGTGGAATTCCACGGTCACCCCGGTCGAGAAAGGTGACTGCACCTTGAATCGGCTCTCGCGCGCGGATCCCGACCGTGGAGAAGCTAAATTCCAGTTCAGGCCTTTGAACGAGCTTCGATTCCGGAATAGGTTTCGAGCAACCGTTCGCCGGCTATTGTTTCGAAGAAGAACGAGAATGTCCTGTGCGCGTTTTCTAATCGCACGATTTCCCTATTTCCCTATTTGTGATTTTTTACTTCGAACGAACATTTCGAAAGTCGTACTTCTTCGGGCGTGTCACTTTAAATTGACGATAATTCGTAATGATTTCGTTCGCTCGAAGAATCAGGAATCATCGAGCGTTCGTCGAAGATCGGTAATCGGAAAGCGACAATACGGCGATAGACGCGCGGTACGATCAGTTGCGTCGATGCTGGTAAATGCAAAGAGCGATTCAAACAGTTCACCGTTCAACGCTTTATTCAGAATTGAACAAACTTCGTCCGACAGAATATGTCAGTATAGGTATCTGTGTTCGCAACAAGTAGCTTTTAAAAATTCAGTATCTATCCGGTACATGTCGGTCTGACCCATCCGTTTCGATCGCGCTATCGTGTTTGGAAAAGTTTTCATTCATAAACGTCAGTGGGAAACATTTATTAACTCGAAAATGGATTAACACGCGTGTACGTAGTATTTTACATTTTGTTTGTTGGGAACGTTAAATCGATGACTGTTAGAGGATTCCCAATTCTATACACGAGAGAGAAAAAATTGCACACCGATACGCGTACCTGATACGTTTGATGTTTCGTTTAATCGTGACCGATATCCATTTGCTTCAAATTGCGACAAAATGATAAAAATAATTAAGCAATTCGAAAAAGTTATCCCATGGATTTCGTTAAACTAATTATCTAAAATTACAAACGTTTCGTTTCTACGACCAAAGACAATTGAATTAAACGCATGGATTAAATTATCGGGCGATAACACTGTATTTATTCTCGAACAGTCGAGATTAAATAACGGATACATTAAATTTTGTATTTTGTAAAACGAACATATATATCATGTATCATATAGTTCTTCGAACTAATCGGCTTCGATTCTCCTGCGTGATCCTTTAAATTATAAATTTAAATATGACGCTAGAGATCGAGCGCCGTTGCAATTTACCAACGTATTTAAGACATACGTGCGTAGATCACGAAGTCTTTCGTTCTATTCTATATTTTTTTACCTACTAATCTATTTATTCTAATTAAAATTTTTTATCTTACACTAAATTGGTATTCTTATCGTCGCGACGTAACCATTTAAATCTCCGACGTAATTACTAAAATTTCGACTATTTCTTCAAAAATATGTTCGATCGATGTCTCGAGAGAAGCGTTACGATCAGTTGTTCGCTGTTATAGATCAGCGATTAAATACTAATGTGGTCTCCGAAAATTTTATTTTATTGAGACGGAACGGACAATAGAGATGTAAAAGAAAAAGAGATATGCGTATATAAAACCTCGATGTAGCGTGTCAAGACGTGTTTTCAACAAGTGGTTAAGAGATAATAGAGAAAACGGAATAAGTAATCAAAGTTGCGGCATATTTTACAGATCGCCTTTACACGTGCACACACAAAAGTAGATATAAAATTTATCTCGAGGCAAAAGCCTTCGATATTTAAGATTGTACAAAATTTTCTTCTTCGATTATATATCCTAACGGGAAAATAGCACGTTTAGTTGAAGCAACGAGAAAAAGAGATAAATGAAGTTTACATGAAAAACTGCAAGTTATATCGTTTTGCTCCGTTCGCTTTCAATTTTGTATCGTCGCATGTACCGCCACTTGACCGAAATATCCGACACCCTCTGTGTTCATAAGAATCATCGTTTCGCGGCATTTTAGAAACGATTTTAACGCGAAATCGAATCGCCATTGTCGTTCGAACGTAAACAGAATCTCGAGCGTCGACTGTTTCTCGTCATTCATTGTCGATTCTCGTCCGAGAAATCGAGAAACTAAATACGAAAAACAGCAAATCGAAGGTGATTCGCGTTCGAACTGTCAAATGGATCGTCGTACGCGTTAGATCCATATAAAAGCGATCAACCGTGCGAGTAACGATGCATCTAGTTTCGTAAGTTGGACGCTTTCCAAAATACTCGCACAAATCTTATCGCGCGTAGCTTTTCAGTGGCTGAAGTTCGCTAACACCGGTAAAAGAGTATCATACGGAGAAATCGGTACGAACACGTTCACTGTTCGTCGATTTCCATCGTCGATGCCACTGTTCGCCAAATTATAATCTTACGTCAGAAAATTATATCTTCCTTTCGTACAAAATTTTCCTATACGCATTGCGAAGAACTCTGTGCCGATTTGAATCCGAGACATGATCTGTGAGCGTGTTAAACCGTTGTTTTTTTCTTTTTTTTTTTTTTTTTTTTTTTTTTTTTTTTTTTTTTTTTTTTTTTTTTTTTTTTTTTTTTTTTTTTTTTTTTTTTTTTTTTACCTGATTCGTAATCATTTTCCCTTTATACCTAATATCGGATATATACGTCTACATCGCGTTGGCAGAATAATATTTATCTCGAACGTCCTTTTCTATACGTTGAGCGCATTATTATCTATCGTTTATCTACGTACCGATATTCGTTTGAGCGCGATATGTCGCGCGAAACGTATAGAATCGCGAATGTGAATCTTATCGATCGTCTTCGTTATCGAAAATGTAGTAAAAATTCGCTCATAAATTCGTGAAATTTCTTCGCAGAGATCGCGTAACAGGTCGTGGAAGAAACGACGAAACGTGTTCGCAAAACGTCCCTAACGTCTGTTCTGTATGAGGGAGAGAAACCGCTGATATCCTATCCAATGTATTCCGACGAGATGATCGGGATCGAATTCAAGTAACTCAAAAATTAATGTAGTGGTAAGCCAGCATTAAATATATCAGATCTTATTTTTTAAGCAACGCAAGAGTTTACGGGCGCAAAGGCGTGACGCCTTGAGAGCGAATGTAAGAAAACACGGGATACCGATGTCTGAATTTCATTCCTTGACACTGTTGACCTGTGTTTTCCACGATCGAATCTGCGAATGCATTGAAAGAACCCTAAGTAGAATGTCCGATTGTAATTAAATATATTGTAAATGTCGGGTCAAATGTCGTAGATAGACGGGGAAATATGTAGAGAAACAGAGTATTACTCTATTATGATTAAAAAAAAAAAAAAAAAAAAAAATGGGCGAAGAAAATTGTATATTTTAGGATATGGCTGTCGCGTTAAGCGGAAAGAAGAAATAATTACGTAAACGAATTGCATCGTATCGTATCGCGTTGCTAGTCAATCGACACGCGTTGAAAAATAAAGACGAAGGAACGACGATTCGGCGAGAGTGGTGTAAAGAGCGAGATCGAGCAAGTTAATCATCTCACAAATATTAAATTATTGTACAAAATTTAACGCCGATAGTTTGTAAGGCCTATCGTTTTACTTGTACGAGATCCATTTATGTTTATAACGTACGACCTATTCGATACTATCGTGCTAAGTCGAACGGCGCGTAAACTCGTATCTATGCACACGATTTATTCACGTTCCTTTCGCGTACGACAGACAAGCTGGAGTTCCGACTGGTTCCCAAGTTTCTTTAGCTATCGTACGCATTATGATTCCGATTCAAC
The DNA here is from genome assembly GCA_014737525.1 of Bombus difficillimus. Lineage (NCBI taxonomy): Eukaryota > Metazoa > Arthropoda > Insecta > Hymenoptera > Apidae > Bombus > Bombus difficillimus. The sequence continues at coordinate 298,459 of JACXIT010000243.1, read as the reverse complement.
AAACGCAGATTATATAATATTTGAAACAGAACATACTTTGAACTATAATTTCATGATAATTTATCCATATTTTATATCTAACACGGTATTGAAACAGCGAATAGCTAAAGTTGACTTAAGTAGCTTTTAAAAATTACGATCGGTGACAATATTCCTACCAAATACCAAATTCTTTTTCCTGTCTTCTGTCTGTCTGTCTGTCTCTCTCTCTCTCTCTCTCTCTCTCTATTATTTTCTTTTTTTTCAATACGTAGAGATAAATTTTGACTATATTTAGCATGATCTCTTCAGGTACATCTTCGTATGAACATTCGTAAATACTTTTTATACGCGAGGAGTGGTATTATCGTTGAAACCGCAATTAATAGAATTAAAGGAAGATATAACAGACTGGAACAAGTAAGAACTCTGGCTAGTTTATCTATGCAGTAGCGGCTGACTTCGATGTCCATCCCAATTCTTCGACCACGTGCACTCTGAATCGTTTCCAATTTCAAACAGAAAAGACTAAAGGACTCGCGAGGCTTCACGAAACTGTCAGCACGAGAAGGAAGAAGGAGCGAGGAAACGCGTTAGAGGATCAGCCGGCAAACGAAATCTAACATGCACGCGGACACACTGTACATTCGTGTAAAGCATAGCGGAGCCTTATTGAGAAAGCAATATGCATCCTTAAAAAAAAAAAAACTGCTTAAAGTATTTTCAAGCTGCTAATTCTACTCGAATAATTAATTCCTATGCTAAGTAATATCGAGGCAATCTGGTTTCTCGAAAAATGGAGATCGTCTTCTGCGGCTTCGTCATCGCGAAACTGACTGAAGAAGATCACCTTTTTGGAGGACCACCGATGCAACCCACGGATAGCGATTCGAACTTTATACGTACATTCTCTTCTTCGCAGCCAACTGGTCGTTTCGATCGTTCACACTGCCACCTAATCTTTTCGCTATTTATGTACTTTTACAAAAAATTACCAAATTTAACATTTCTTATCGAACGTCACCGAACGAAAATTATATTATATCGCGTAAGATAAGTTATTTTGTTCGTTCGTGTGTTTAAAGTATTAGGATCAAAGTTACAGACGAATAAATTATACTTTTTCTTGTATCGAAGATCAGTAAACACCAGTACGATTATCGCTGATTATAAATTGGCTGATTATAAATTGGCCATTTCATACGATAATTTGTCGATGTTTTGGGTTAATATTTACTTCGATATTCACTTTTTATACTTGTATTCACGTTCACGAGGAATCGACGTTTTTCGCTACCGTGGGCGGCGGTCGGAGCCCTCTCCACCCCGTATGTAAATACACTACCGAAAATAGTACGTATAAAAATTATTCATCGCCTATACGATACAATTTTCTCCTACTTATTGAATCTTCATTAAAGTATATAATAAAAACGTGAGTGCAGTCCCGGTTCCACCAGCTTCCTCTTCACCGCTTTTGCCGCGGCTCAACACCGTCGAACATGTAAATATGTGTCGTGAAAAGACAAAATAAAGAGGAGGCCGAGGGAAACACGGCGGTGCTCGAGAAAAATAGTAGCGGCGCTCCGTATTTTGGCGTAAAAATTAAGCGAACGTGTAAACTCGTAAAACCAAACGGGGAGAAAGTGGTTTTAGCGAGTCCCTGGGCCATAACATAGGTCACTAAATATAATATTATTATAGGAATATCTCAGCGTTATTTTGTACATAAACAACTTTATCAACGGATATTAAGAAGTCATCAATAAATCTACATATAAAAAGACAATCCGTATAATTCTCTTTTCGATATCTATTCCCCTATTTTATATATTTCCTCAAATATACTCGCTCCATACATCGGATTAATAAAATGAGATCGTTAAAGCGTTAGATCGATCCGTTTTAAACCTATTAAATTTATCAACGAACGTATATATTGTAGAAAAATTGGTATATAGTTTGTCATGTGTTTCATGTGTGAGAATATGTTAATCGTATTACGCAAATAATACAATATACACTTATTTAAATATTTAAAGCGTAAAGTAGGCATTGAGCACAATTATGGAATATAGATCAGTGAACATAAGATGTAATATAGACGTAATATATTTATTTCATCAAAGATTTAAGTAACAATACACATAAACAAGACAATACAATACTTTTATTTTTATATACAAAAGCTATGTTTATCTGCACTGCGGTTTTGGCATAAATATATTTTTTTCACGTACGTGGATTTAAATTAGAAAATCATTAAATCGTTGATATATATATATATATATATATATATATATATATATATATATATATATATATATATATCTTTGTATTTATAAACAACTAAACACAAAGCAAAACACGAAACATTTGGAATGTCTTTCTTTTATAAATTAACGCATATATTATTAAAAAATTATTTTTGACAATCTAAAAAGAGGATACATATGATTTTATGATACATGAGAGAGTGTAATTGAGTTTACGAAAATCTAAAAAATAATATACACATTTATTACTATGCATTGCTTATATGACGTATTATTTGTTTTTCTGTAAAAATAAATTTGACATTCTACATTATGAATCGCATTGCAGTTTACTTAATTTGAACACAAGACTATTTCTTTCGTCCTGTCTCTTTTTTTTTTAAATAAAATCTTTGGTGATATTAATTAACAAATTGTATATAACACATTGTACAAAGTAACTATTTCATATCACACAATAGTCGTAAGCTTTTTCACGTGAATAAGTTAGTTTCTTTTGACCATAGCAAAGCTGAGGCCGAGAATACTTGCGATACCGATAATAACCCCTCCTGCAATGGCCATACCGTACAGACCTTCTGTAAAAAAAAAAAAAATCCTCGCAATAATTAAAAAATTAACATTTTTATCTTTTTTGCTTCATTCGTATTACAAAATGCCATAAAGAAAAAGATATGCTTGTGATTAGAATTAAAGTATATGAAACAAACACAAGTTGAATACTGTAAAGGTATTGACAAAATTTCATATATAATACTACTTTTATTAAACATGTAAAATATACACACAGAAAGAGTAGAAAACGCAGTTTTCTAGTATTAACGCGAGGAGCTAATATAATTATATTAATAAGGAAAGGTAATCAACGGTGTGAAACGAATACTCCTAATAAAATTGTATTAAGACCTACGTGACAAATACCGTTATAATTTTAGAAGTACGCAAGTTCATTCCTTGTTCGTTTCGTTAAAATAATTCAGATCAAAGATATGCAAAATGCAATTTCTATATCATTTAATACATACATGTATACATGTATACACAGGTACGGAGCATTTGTACTTTTCTAATATAGAGAACATAATAAAATTATCATGTTCGTAATGTGCAGACTTCTTGATTCATTCGTGGTATAACAACTAAGTTATTTAGAGGTATAAGATATTAAATGAAATTAATATCTGTCGACTTTGACTAAAGGGAATGTAACAACTACTAACCTATGAAAGTATTACTATTGTAAAAAATAAAGATAAAATGATCGATTTATACTACATGCTGACCGTAAAAGCATCAAACTGGAACGAATAACAAACTTTATCTGTCTAAAGCAATAGTAATTTATAAAAAGGAAACCTTTTTCCATCTTTTTCTTGATCAACGTTTCCAGATGTTGTACTTGTTGATTTCCAGGTTCAACCTGAAGAAACGATCTGACATATGCTAAAGCTTTCGTATATTCCTATAAAGAAAATAAATAAATACTAATCGAACGGTGCTGTTTATTTTGAAAAATTTCAGCAGGCTCGTAAAAGTCCATACCTTTATTCTAGCATTTCCAATGGCTAAATAATAGAGACAATCTCGTTTCTCGCTATCGTTATGATTGCAATATAAATCTTCCAATAACATTATTCCCTTTCTGATGTCTGCAGGATATTTGCTTCTAACAAGACACCAAGCGTATTCAAATTGTGCCTTTTGTGTTATAACGGATGAACGTAATTGTTCGTTATATATACGTTCAAATTTCTGAAACAAACGGGCAAATCATTTTTTCATCTCTCGGTTTATGATGCAATACTTTTGTGTATCTCTGAAGCACGAGTAATGAACCAATGAATAATGTGTTGTCATTTTATTTCGATTAGAGCTTAATATATAGACTTATTACAAGCTTCGTACAAAAACATTATTAAATATAATTACAAAATTCCTTAGAAAGCCTACCACAATTTTATATCAAAAGAAAAATGAATAGAAATCGCATAACCTTTATTACTATATAGACACATTCAATGATATTTTACAGTATAAGCAGATGAAAACTTTATTTCCATATTTAATAATCAAATATTTAAAAATATTTCATGCTACATACTTTAATTATACATTATTATATTACTTATTATATATTTAAAATATGTGATTTACATGACATTAAGGAGTCGACAAGTAAGAATGGTTTTCGTGTATTCTTTATCAAAAGAATGTACCTTTAAATCGTCAGAAGAAACAACCTCTTCAAGAACGTCCTCCATCTTCTAATACAAATCCGTAAGAAAACTACGAAAAACAATTTATCCTGCTCTAAATTCTACCTTAAAAGCAAAGAACTCATTACAAAACTACCAACTTCGGTCCGGCAATTGAGCTGTCAAAGACAAAGAAACAAGCAAGTGCACATATGCGCTTCCACTTACGGTCGCTACTTATTGGTAAGAATAGCAAGGCGCCATTGTATGTATGGTTTAAACGACCATAAAGTTGTACATGTATATTGGACTTTGTTCTTTTAACAAAATCATTTTGATTTTAAGATGTTGGCAGTGCCAAACTAAACCAAACGTCTCTAGATTAAAAAATACAACTTTTCGCTTAACGCAATAAGTATATGTTTAATCTTAAAATAAAGAAAAGAAAAAGTTCGTTTAATCATGCGCTGTGGTGGTAACTCAAAAATATTAACAATTGATTTAAAAATAAATAAATTAATCTATTTTTCATAAGTTATATGTAAAAAATGTTTCATATAAAAAATAAAAAATGATATAAAAAGAAATATACGCTGTTGCTGCAGATGAAAGATCCTAATGTATATTTTTCGTTAAAATTAATATAAATAAGAAAATGGGAGACTGAACGAAAGAAGATACAAATAACACAAGCTATCCTGTTTTTTAAACATTTATTATGAAATCAATTAGTCGTAATTCATTAATAATATGTATCTTTTCGTGTTAGTTATTACCAAACATTTCGTTTAATCGTTTTGTCAATGAATACAATGGCAAGCCCATTACTGTATAAAAATCACCGTCTATTTTTTCAATTAAACAACCCCCAAGACCTTGTACGCCGTAACCTCCAGCTTTATCTCTGCAAAAAAAAAGAAACAATTGGCAATATTTTCACGTTATTAAGATTATAACATTTACAAAAAGATGAAATATTTTACTAACAGTGGTTCCCCTGATTTTATATATGCCCATATCTGTTCTTCCGATATGTCGCCAAATTTTACTTTTGTAGATTCATAAAAATTTACTTCTTTCTTTGGCGTTTTTAAACATACTCCGGTATAAACTATATGTTCCTTATTTGCTAAACTAAAATTATATTTTTACTTTAGATTAAGTTGACGTTAATATCACTTACGTGTAAAGTAATGGATGGTTATATTTTACCTTGATAACATTTCAAACGCATGTAAGTTATTCTTTGGTTTACCATAAATGACATCACCCATTGTAACCAAAGTATCTGCGCCAATTATTAAGGAAGGTGGCGTAACATCTTCCTTTAATCTGTCATAGACTTCTTGCACTTTATATTTTGCCAAGTCTTGTACATAGTCACCAGAATTTTTATACGCAGATCTATCTAAATTTTCATCATACGTCGATGATACTACTTCTATATTTATACCCTGGCATACAAAATAGATATATCCATGTACTACAGTACTAGTATAGTTGTATTAGTATAGTTATAGTACTATCACAAATTAGTTATATTACTTTAATTATATATGTATATATATATATATATATATTAAGACTTATGATAAATTAAACTTATGTAAAGTTTGCTTTTTCAAAGAGGTTATTATTCTATTTACTAAGGTTACGATAATACATAAATATTTCCTGATATTATAGCAATTGTGTTTATGAATGTTATAAAGAAGTTACCAATTGCTTCATTATCTCATATCTTCTAGGAGATCCACTGGCTAATACAACTCTACCTGCTGTCAAGACTTGCGCTACTTGTTCAAACATTATTTTTTCTTTTCAGATTGCATTAATCTAAATAACTTTGGAAATAAAGCCTTGCAAAAGTTCAATATTAAAGTTTCCTATGTGATCTTTCTATCTATATCTTTTTATCATTTTTAAGAATACAAATTAATTTATTATTCAATCAACATGGTTATATAATCACTCATGAGGTACAGAATACAGAATACATAGACCTATCATTGTATGGGTCAACCGACGAGGTACTGATTCACAGATTACAGACGTACAGAACTGTCCTTACAATTAATCAATGCTGTCACATTATTGTTACATGATAAGATAAATGCAACGTTTCCAGATGTCGCTAGTTACGAAGTTTTCTGCCAACGAGTTTAACACTCCATAGAAAACTATTTGGCATTTTGAGTTGAGATTACATCTTTTACTTATGTAAGTTTGGTTTGGTAGTATTTATATATATAAATTTATAGCATTCATAGAAAAATAAAAATATTTTGTTCGTTACTAAGTAGACTATGTTTATAAAAAATTATATTTCAATTGGAAATTTTAAAATTAATCAGGTAATAATTGGAGGAACATATGTTTAATTAAACATACATCTACATAAATAAATAAAAGTACACAAAATGTTGAACTTTTAGGAGATATCGCCGGTTGCATTAAAACAATTTCAGAAACACAAGATATCGTGTAACCGTCTTGTCAGGTCGATCAAATTAAAATCGACTAAAAGTGCGTAAAAACGACGGGCATGGCAACACGCACTCGTGATATTCATTAACGGCTGTTACGAGAAAGCGAAGCGGAGGATAAGCGGACGGTTCATATCGTTCGAACTTAGTCTTACACCTTACTATACCTTTTTATTACTTGCTATCGTAAAACGTATTTTCAGTGTTACATATTTAATTTGTAAATCAAATATACCGTCATGAAAAATGGATGGAATTTTTTTAAAACGAACATAGAGAACGCTACGTTAAGCCTACGCGTTTTAATGGAATGAATCATCCAGAAGTTGGGATGGTAATTGAACGCGAATGACAAAAGAGAAGATGATTAAAAGCGTAAAGGGTAAGTAAAAGGGGAATAGGGTGAATATATAGCGCAGCTTAAAAATATTAGAGCGGGAAGGAGAACTATTTTCTAGACACAGAAGATTCTAATACATCGTAATCGGTAAATTACGTAAATGCCGCATGCCATGAACGAACCTAAAGGTCAGTCAGTCCGAGGTCTTACATAATCGCAAGGCGAAAGGTTGACCCATCTTTACGCCGTAGCCTTCCAACTGAACAAAGATTTCGTGGCATTTTTTCGCCATACCTCGCATTGTTTCGACGGTGCAACGATCTTAACAGTTACATTAATTAATTCAAAACGATTTCTTGCGTGGGGGCGGGGGCGGGAGGGGAGGTCACGATTCTTATAATTAGCCTTACCTCTAACAGCATCTGTGACGCTTATCTATTGTGTTATTTTATTTCGTTATGATTTTTATCGTACAACGGACATTTCATGATGATATTTGATTGACCGTACTTGAAATTGAGTTCATTGTGAATAAATTACTTGCGTACTTAATTCTATCTAGAATCATATTGCTGTTGAATTTGAAGTCGTTAGGAAACTTTCGGTTATATAGTTGTATTTAATTTACGGAAAAGATTCGAACCGATAAAAATATGTACTTTCTTTGCATAAAGATTACTATAATTTCAAAGAAATTGAAATCTGCGGAAACGTATTGATTGCAGCTGAAGATGCAAATTACCCGGAATTCTCGAAGATGATTTCATGAAAACAACATTGGTTATCTAAAGATCTACATAATCAAAGACTATGACGAGCAGGATATTAAAAACCAGTTATTAAAGAGTATTCATAGACAGAATGCCAAGATAAACGTGGATGATGTACGCTATTGTTACTTCATACGTTTGCCTCTTTACGGAATTGTAAATGGAAACAAAGATCTTAGGAGAGCGGGAAACATTCTTCGATAAGAGGAAATTTGTTGCAATTTTTGTAAAAACGGTGAAACTTAGTATAAATTCTGTCAAAGTAGCTCCTAATAATCAAATCTGAGGTGTATCTTTGAAAAAAAGGAACAAAACGAGGAAGCTTTTCTCGAATCCTTTTGTTCTTTATTACTTTTAGTTAAGGAAACGCATATACAATAAGATATAGGATCTCGTTTTCTGTAAACTGAACATTATACTAATATATATCATATGATACTAATATACAATACTGCAATACAACCAATAATATACGTATATTAAAATAGAAGGTACATGTGATAGGTACACGTCGCTTTCTTTTTTTCGTTTTTCATATATTTATTTTCTGAACATTGGAACTTTCAATGAACGACCAATGATCGTAAGATATTATGAAAATTAAAAATTATGAAAGTATTCTCGGTCCCACGAAGAAATAAATTACGTTAATAAGCACGAAGCGTCTTCTCGTACTTTCACTAACTTTACATATCCTTCTTATCTCTGCCGAGTCTGAATTTGCCTCATCCGTATCCTAAAGTTCTTCCTTACCATATAATCAAGGTTAATAGGAAAATTAAGTTAAATAAGACAATTTTGGTTAAAAACTATGAAACGATGACAAGAATTGCGTCATAAGTATGTGGTATGCAATCCTTGAGCCGACAATTGGAAAAGAAAGTGAGATGTTCTGGCTCGTCCAGTTTGGCGGATTTGCAAAGTCGTGTACTAAAAGTGGTGAAATTAGTGAATTAGCTAATAAGTGAAATTACTGGTATAGGTCAACCTCTATTTCCACGCGTATGACGAAACATTGCGTGGATATCGTAAAAATCGTTCGAGTAATTAATTATCGTCACGCTGCACCACCGCATTTCTGCATTGGACATTACATAACAGTATTATATATCGAGTTTGGAACGTTATCGAATACAAATAACGAATTCTGTCGATACAAATTTGCAACAACTTGTGTTGGTTTTATCGCTGTTCTTCTTCTTCTCTCGTTTTATCTCTTCGCATTTAGACACCGTCCTACGCTTAGGCTAAAGTTATTGAAAGTTTTATCTCTAAAATTGTTAATTTTTTCTTCTATCGATCGCCGTACCAAAGAACAGATACTAAGTAAATGATTGTACGACGATTTTACGTCGACAATCGACTTGCAATTCGTAAGATTCATTCGTAGAATTTTACATATTTTATTACGAAAGTTACTATTATATAAGCAAATTTATCAGCATCGCTAATTTATACCTTGTGGCTTGTAAAACTTCGCTGACGATACTAGTTCAATCGTGGAAAGAAGCGCGGATAATTTTATCGAAGTAAAATTAACTTTTTTCAAAATCATTGTACGAAAATCTCGTTGTTACCTAAAAAGGCGATTCTCAAAAATTTCACTGCTCGTTTCACTAATTGCTCGTTTGTTTAATCGTTACTACGAATTCGCTTACTGCTCATCCCGTCTGTGAGTTACTGCCATTGGTCAGCACATTTTGGAACGTGCTTTTTTGTAGCAATTTATGATTATTTAATTCGACGTTGAAGCAGTAAAGATTCACCTTCCCGACATCCCTTAAGCCTTAAGGCGTCGTATGGTAAAACCAGGTAAAATCGTGGCTGGTGAGTCGAGATGCAGCGGTAATCGCCAGGCTGTCGTTATTAAACGTGATTACGCAACTCGAAAAGTGGCTTCAAAGGACGCGCATTATGACACTATGGCACGTAGCCGTTTCTATGGGGCGCTACGTCATGCCTCGAGGTGTCTGCGTTTAGCATTACAGCTAATACGCCTGCGAACAGGGGCGTATTCAGACGGAATTCGATCCCGGAACACGGAGATTCTTTTTTCTTTTTTTTTTTTTTTTTTTTTCTGTACCGCGATTATACCTCGCGGGATAATAAAATCACTTTGTTAGGCTGGATACTATCGCGTCGTTTTTTATTTTCGTATAAGTTTTCCAGCGGAATTTGATACCGTAGGTAGTTCCAAAGAGTTATCGTTTACACATATATGGTAGTTTACTTTCATCAGGATTATAATTTTTAAGTTACAGTTTTCATATTGAAAACCGCGTATTAATAACTTCTTTCTTCCAAATGATGGATTACAGTGGATTGCAGCGTAGGCATGTGTTTGTTCCGAAAGTGAAGGCGTTTCAAATATTTGAAGAACGTCAAACCTTTTTAACGGAGCTGTGGAATGGAATTTTTTCATATATCAATTAAAGTATTCCCTAATTTTGTATGAAAAACGTATATATAAAATACTTGCGTCCGAAAACCACTGGTTTAAAGGGTGTTTTAACTTTAACGATGTAAGAATTAACGTAGGACGGACAAGGTCCTAATTAACGTATCCGTAACGAAGGAGAACAAATGAACGATCTGTTATATCTATTTTTTACGAATAATTTTTAGATATACCTTACAAAGTGTAACGAGATAATCTTTCGAAATACATCGCACAGAACGAATTTAAATAAACGAAACGAAATAAAAATAATGAAATCTACCATAAGCGAAGAATTATTTGCGGATTTATAGTTATTAGTTAATGACGTTTTGTTCGAACGGAGATCATCGAAATTATTATAAGAAATAATTATTATTAATCCTCTCCTATCCGTCGATACCAGTACTTGCACGATGCGTACGAAAGATCTATTCGTATATAACTTACCTGATCGTCTCATCTTCTCTCAGCTGACTCTACAGGCTATATAGACAGCTGCATGATTTGTCCATACTTGCGTGTACAGTCTCGTTAGGCAGTTGCGCTTGATCGATACCTACTTTGAAATAGAAATGGAATGTAAATTGCACTTTTCGAATACGGGAAGATGGATTAAAATATCTCCAAGCGAAGAATGCAATATAGTCGTTAAAGAAATTCTGCAGTCATACGATCAGGCAATATTACAAAATAATTACGAAGCGACGTAAAATGGATTTGAAAAATAAATAATCGAATTGTTTGTTTAAAGATATTCGTTTACAGAGACGTTACATATCTACATACACTTGCTATATCTGTTATAATTTTGTTATATGAAACGAATTGAAAGAATTTTTCCGACCGAAGAGATCAAGCAGTCTTTGAGCGGATCATCCAATCGATGGATGTTGTTTCTTTTGATTGTCGTTGGCGGCAGACCGATGGGAATTAATGAAAAAAAGAGCGCAAAAATTGAAATCACGAATGATTTGTTGCGACGAATTGTTGCGATACAAATTACCTATCGTCGAAAACATTCGGTATCGCGAGATATTAAGCGTCGCGCTATAACATGTAACTTTAAGCAGCATCAGCCTTCTTTTCGTCATAGTTGGTAACCTAATCTTTCTAGGGTCGTTAGATAGAAGAATCTTCCCTCGCTTGTGCGTTAACGTCCCGCGCCTCCTCTTTGTACCTGAGTTTCAGCATCAATGATATCACGTATATTTTCTCTCTTTCTTTCTTAATATTAATATTAACCTCTTTGCATTCGCAACTAAGATATTCTGGCAAATATTTATCGACTAATTTCTTTACTTTTACGATCACACGCATTCCAATCTACCACGATTCCTTCGAAAATTTCAACGCTAAAGGAACAAATAAATACGTTTCGCATTATCACCATTGTTTCTGATAGATAGATAGATAGGTCGAACTTCAAAGGCGCATTCGCAGACTTCCCGAGCATCTACATGACACACCTTCTGTCACAATAGCGAGTATTTTTCTGACCTTTCAGTTGTCATTAAAAAGAAAGAAGAAGCTCGGCTGACGTGAAACGGAATTGCGGTTCGACTAGTTTCAAAGCAGCGGTCGACCGCCGCGAAGGACTGAAAACACTGGCATTTCAATCTTCAAACAGATGTACTCTGTCTACCCTTCGTTCCCATTTGTTTCTCCAACGATTCAAGGAAAAGGTCCTACCATTCTATTGGATCGTCCCATAAGTAACGCTCTTTTTTTTTTAGAACTGAATTTAAAACGATAAGACAATACCAATACAAATAGCTATTAACTCTTAACGATCGGCAATCGTTGAACTGGATAGTGATTAACATTATCTTATTAGTGACCGGCATTATAATAACGTAATACGATATAATGCAAAGTATTATTCCAAGTTATAGTCATGATAAATAAAATGTACCGAAATATAAGAAATTCTTCATGCGTTTCCGTTTCTTTCGTTTTCTATTGATTTTTATTTTTTTTTTTTTTTTTTTTTAATTGTTTATTTGTACTTAATATATGTACATACCGTAAAAATCGTGTTGCTTATGAGGCGAGCTAATTTCGCTTTTCATCCTGAACAATAGCGCCACGGTATTGCACGTCCTCGTTTGTCGCCCCGATGATTTCCACTCGAAAAGACGTATACGTTCCAGGAGCCTGGTTGCGTCCAACAGCTGAATAGATGAACTTGTTACATTTATTAAGCGTACACGATTTCCCTAGTTCGTGGAAGCAGATTGTTTTTCCAAAGGATCGTGCATACTGTACGACTATACTGTATAGCGTAGGACGTCGTGTCGCGCCACATGAATGACACGATGTAAATGTCGGTATATGGCCGTGGAATCCTACGAGAAAGGCTGGTACATTCGGGCCGAACATTAATAACAAATCAAGATCCCCGGTCAGCATTAACGTCACAAATGAATTTCACCGAAAACCTTCGCGCGATGATTTCGTATTTCAGTGACAAATTACGTAACGAATGCTCCCGTTTTGACCTTACGCGATCAACGTCGATCGCGCGCCGAATTTTTAAAAGCATAAAGTTGTACGACGAAGACAAGCGTGTAAGATATCAGCGAAACATGTATCTAAAGAGAGACGAAAGTGATTGATCGGTTGACTCTATCGAACAATTTAACGAACAACTTTGGTAGCTGTGATCGTTCTCGATTTAATTAAAAAAGGAAAGATACGAGCAATAGAAACGGAAGATATAATTTGTTGCGTATGATAATTTCTCCTCTTTATTTTACAATTTATTTCGAGCTTGTTTTCTAAATATCAAGTATGTTAGCGAAATCTCCATCGAATGATAATAAAATAAACACGATAATTGCTAAGATCAATTTACCAACGATTTTGAAAATACATATTACGATATTTATATACACATGAAATTAGCATTATCCGAGCATGTTAATTACCCGTATAAAATACCTGTACGAGGTAAGATAATTTTACATGTCGAGATAAGAGACACGAAAGCGGATACAAGTAAAATGTGCGTGCCTTTGTCGCGAGAGTCGATCCTCGTCGAATCACTGAACGATATAACAGTGATTCATAATGCCAAGTCGTCGATGATTGCCAACGATATAAATAAAACAGTTAGTTAATCTCGTATTAGAATTTATCCTTTAAATTATGACGCAAAAGCTAATAAACTTTACATCGTTCAATTTAATCGCGTAATAACACGACATTGGACATAGAATCGGATTTTATATGTACATACAAAATGTGGTATTACTACGACATCATCAAACGCTTAATATTTTACATTGTTCTCAATGTTCCGTCCTACGTTTCATTTCTATGCAAATAATTAACAAAGTAAAAGATCACACGAATGAAAAAAGGTGTTGTCTACGGAGTGAATTTCTTTTATTAAGAATTCGGTACAATTCCCAATCAAACGAGAGATTCGTACAATTCGGTTCGTTATACTTGGATTCATGCGAATTCTAATAATTAAGTTACGAATCGATGGTCGAACCATTAATTTTCATGTTCACAAAACAATATACCTAGTGTGTATGATGTACCTTTCTCTTGTTTCGTGGCATACTGCCATGTAGATATGTTTCATATCTGCCGCAGGAAACGAAGACTAATAAAAATCCGTTGCACCTTTTTGCGTTATACTCGGCTTACAATGGTTCTGCAACGGTTAATCATTACGAGATCAAATCTATCACGTAACAAGAAATCGAAGAAGCATCGTACAGATTACTCGTGCTATTCAAGGCGACGAAAAAAAAAAAAAAGAAAAAAAAAAAGATAAAAAGAATAAAACCGATGCACAGAATACGCGAAATTAAATCTTAATAACATGCGGGTGGGGACTTTGATCCGAGATAACATGCGGTTATTTTTAAGATAAGAGTAAAGCTGTAATTTCTTAACTACGAACGTTGTTTACTTAAATTAATGCCGTTAATTACCGTGATTCTCGAAAGGAAATCAATCTCTATCAAAAGCGCAATTAAAGGCGATATTACAGTTTTTAACGATATTAGGTAAATTTAGTAATCGATCCTCTATCAATTAGCAAATAAATAAATAATTCGGCTACGTTTATCCGATATTTCGATATTCACTTTGCATATTTCGTTCTGTAGCAAATGAGAGAAGATTTGTACTTGGTAACTTATAAAGCAAGAAAAGTTACGATTCTATTAAAGGGAAAAGTATTTGTAATTATTATCGTATGTACTTGACGAGGCAAGAAAGGCAATTATTGGCGAATTTATGAAAATTACGTTCAAATAGTCGTTGATGCATTATCGCCGATTGTAACTTACGCCGCAAATGTCAGGGTTAAGCAAAAGACCGTTGCATCAGAACACCGATATTCCAATATCGCGGGAAATTCTGGGTAATTTACTGTTTTTATTTCGCTCGAGATTTGTTTCGGTATCGCGTGCTTGAAACGTTGCAAATATGTTAATAGTAGAGCTGACAGGTAGTTGTTAAATGTCAGCATGTACTTATTGAAAATATTTTATAATTAAGACAAAGAAACGGGAGAAGCAACAAACTTCAAAGTGCAACGATAGGGAAAAGGGTTGCGTTGACCCTTCGCCTTGATTCCTGCCAATTTTTAAATCTCATCGTCGTTAAAAGTCGCTCAGATCGATTGGGAAAGGATTTCAAATATTATTTTAAATCGGCGAAGCCTCAAAAGGAGGTTTCGATTCTGGGAATCTAGGTAGTAGATATAAATAATTCTAGTGAAAAGATTACGTCGTTTCTACTCACTCGGATACTAAAAGACTTTCACTCGTTGGATTATCGAAGATTTTTGCTAAATAAATTTACCAAGGAAAAGAATCCAAAATTCTGTCTTTTTAATATCGTATTATTTCAAATATGCAATTTATTATGAAACGGATATTTTTGTTTAAAAATTGCCAAATAATATATAATAACGATTCGTTATTTCTTGCAACATTTTTAAACTCTTAATTACTATTGAAACGTACGTAAAGTACGCTGTTATTCGTGTTAATTTTGCTAAAAGCAATGACAAAGCGCGAACTCTATATCGAAATTGCTTTTAAAAGTAATCGAAATGAAATTAATATTGCGTCAGGTAAATGTTAATAAATGACGGTATATGTATATAACTCGTACATCTATACGTATAAACGTGTCATGAGCCGTGCGTGCAGAAACGATTCAAGGAAACGAAGATTTCCTCTTCTATAATCGCAGCTAACACAATTGTACGTGACCTAGACACTGCATCCCTTCGTACATTCAATCATAGCCTGTTTTGTTCGACTTTATAAAAATTCTGAACAAATATCCGGTAGAACCTTGCAACAAATGGCAATTATCTTCCTACTTCTCTCGTATCTTTTGTATTTCTTGTTTGTATTTCTCTGTTATGTTACTGCATTTCACAATCGATGCTATCGACGAAATTGAAATTAAAGTTATGTGCTATGAATCATAAACTCGGGTTTGTTCATTGAAACACAGTTTTCACGGTAATTTTTTGCCGTACGTTGTTTAATTCTAAATTTTCACTTTCTGTCTTATTTCTATATTGTTCCCGATAAGTAATTACTTGAAATTTCGATTTTCTTTAATAACCTATTCTTTGTATTATACTCGTTTTCGAATAATACTTCGTATCATATTTTGTTCATAAAATAATTTACTCTTTAATACATTTTTATCCAAGATCGATAAAAGGATCCTTCATTTTAATTTTCGTCGTTATATTTGGCATTTTTTATTTAATTAACTTTACAGCTTGCTCCATACGCACGAAAAGTTTCTTCAATTTGCTTTCGCATGAATCGCGCGATCACCATGTTTTATCTGATATTTAAATCCTTAAACGTTTCATCCGTAAATCATTCGTTTAAACCGTCGAAAGGCAGCTATTAAAAAAATCTTTTGCCAATGTATAAGACGGCACCCGTTACTCGATTTTTGGTCCTCGTATATTTCTCGGAACGTCCGAAATTCTTGGACGCGCTGCTCTTCCGGAGAACGAGCGAAGAATAAATCCGCCATGAGAATGATATCCGTAGCCGCGAGTCGTATAACGGATAATTTCGATGTACCGAAATTAATAGACGGGCCATGGATCATCGTTGTACGTATCGCGCGTCAAGATAAAAAATTCCAATTCCTCGATTCATCCGAGCACATTTTTCCGAAGATGCACTGGTCAGAAGAAGTGCATTGTGAAGAGGGCAGGGATGACCCCTTTCACTGTACCACGTTGCTACGGTCGTGTATATAAAGAGGCGAAGCATCTGACGAAGAAGCACAAGTACCAACCCATCTGCATCCTAACCGCTTCATCGCCGGTGTCCGTGTGACAGAGAGATTATGTTCACTATCAAGGTAGGTACTCAGTCCGTAATACACGCGTCCGACAGTAGTCCGCGATACACACGGTTTTCATACGACGAGATAAGTCCTCTGACTCGAACGCCACCGACTTGGCCGTGAATTACCATCGGTGTTAGGTACACGGGTCGGAGCTTCGATTTACGCTGGTTATGGGGAAAAAATTGGCTACTCTCGTTGGTAGCGTGTCCCTCGTCGCGCGTACATTTCCCGCGATCGGTGTAATACTCCAACGATAAGCACAGAGGAAGGTCCATGGATATCGAGATATCGTTTAAACGTGATTTCAACCTGATTTCGAGTCACACTGTTCGTTGTTACTTGTGTCTATGAAACAACTATTATATATTCTCCTTTCGTTCCCTTGTAGTTCGACAAGCCTGAAACAATATTCAAGTAGGCGTAGCAATCATTTTTTCTTTTTTGATTATTTGGAATTTTGGACTTTACTTTCGATCGAATTGTGCGATTATTCTTATTTTATTCTTGAAATATGTCGGCGACGTACGTGCGAATAATCAATGTTGAATTAATAGGATTGATCAATGAACGAGTGTTCCGTCACGAAGTAGTCGTGCTAGCGACAAACACGGTTATTTCAGAACAGAAGCAACAAACATTCGAAAACCCTTCGCGTCTGTTCCGAGTGATATAATATCGCGTTTCGAATCGTATAATTTTTTATAATTTTTTGTTTTTTTTTTTTTTTTTGTATCGCCCTCCATTAATGCGACAACGACTCGCCGTACCGCGTTTCTATCAAAATTATCTACGTATCGTGAAACGAAACGGTTTTCTCGATCGATACGCGTTTCTAAAAAATAAAAGGGATAGAGAGCTTGAAACGCGACGGTACTAGTGGGATACGTACCTGTAACATCGAAGTTCCCGCGAAATTCGATATTCGTGTTATAAATGTTAATATTGTATATTTATATGGTAAGAATCGAGTTTGTTGATAACGGAAGCTCTTCCGCGTGAACCGATCCGATTAATTTGTATAATTCTTGAAATATTTCGTATTATATCGTACGATAACCACAGTAATGCAATACCAATATCGATTGTACACGCAACGTGGATGACATCTTTTACGTGCTCATTTTATTAATCTTTGTATTAATTCGTTCTATTACAGAAATAACGAGACAGACAAACGGTCATTGATAAGCCTTAATATCTATGGTTTTCTGTAAAAAAAAAAAAAAAAAAAAAAAAAAATACCGAGCCACGATACTTTCACGTTCGAAATATCTGTCGTTATCGAATTTTGAAACTCGAATTCATGTACTACTGGCTTATCGACAGAAGTCGTTACTATCCCTTCGCTCGGTGTATGTAGCTTTCGAATTAGATAGGTGTTACATCAGGATAAGTTTAAAGCCGATTACTTGCTCGTGCGACTTTGATGCTGTCGTTATGTCACTTATACACGGATACGACTTTTCTCTTTTGTTCGTATAGCAGTGTCTTCGTCGTATCGCTGTTGCCTTATTAGCATCGAGCCAAAGATATTTTTACATACATTGTCAAGAGTATTCTACGCACAAGTATTCCATTCGTTCTCAACAAATCGTAGAAATTGTACATAACATATTCTAGCAACGATAGTTGAAACGAACCTGTTAATCGAATCGAGCTGAAAATATATTTTATCAATAGAACTCGTAGTCAAACGTGTACAAATAACACTTTGCCAATGATACGAAAAGTATTCAGACTCGGCAAGATAACCTCGTTATTCTTCTCTTACGCTACATGCGTATCTTTTTTTTCAAATCGACGATTCGTTCTCGATGCAGGATTTAAAAGGAGGCGTTCGAAGATCTTCGTTAGCGATCGCTGTTGCGATTGCATACAATCAAAATTAACGGAATTCGAACGAGGGAACAGAGGACAGGCGTGAAATTAAGAATAGAATTATCATAACAATTACGAACGACTAGCACGATTGCGTCACGTTACACTCGTGTCGACACCTTTTTCTTCGAGGTAGGACAATTGCGATGGAATAAAGCATGACACCGACGAACATCCCGAATACTTTCGTGTACGCGTACACACACGAGTGCATTCCAATTGTGTCATCTCGTGCCATTTTGCCATTTAACTGGGCCAGGTAATACGCTCAACGGACGGGTATCGAACGATGAAAGAAATATTATTCATAGTTTTTATGAGAAAAAAAAAAAAAAAAACAATCGCCGCTATCCTAACTAAAATCTTTCGTATCTTATGTACGTTTTCCACGTTGACGATAAAATTTCTCGCGAGTCTCGATAGCGCAAAATCGTTCTTCCGCATTATCGAGGTTACGAATGATTGCTTATTGCAGTCGTGACAAGAAAATAATAGCTAATTTCGAAGGCGGCTTAACTAGTTTTAATATGCGCATACACGCGCATTTATATATGTACAATATATAGGTAACTATACGGACGACTATCGAGGAAGCAAAGTATGAAACAAAGTATCAACGAAACGGTAGAAAAAGTAACGCAAATAGTATTATTTGTGAGTTTTGAATAGCTAAAATTGATCGGAAAGGAACAATAGATTCTCGTTAGTCTCGTTGTTTTCGATCGTTTATCGTAAAACACAAGTTGCAAAAAAAGATGGGAAATAAAACCTAAGGGAAAATGTTCGAGGAAAAACAAGGAATAAAATTCGACAGAAAGATATATGCATCCGTATGAAAAACATCGATCGCGTATAAAAGTAAATACGAAAAAGGTACCACCGTCGAAGATCAAAAATGGTTTTGAATTAGTTTTTCGATTCGAAATCCAATACCGATATCGTTACTGCACAACTACGACGGATGGCGGAGCGATGGCGGAGCGAAATTGACAATCAACGAACGTATCGAAACGCGTCGGTGCACCTCTCAGACAGGGTCTCCTCGGTGATCGTTTGACCTTATGAATGAGAAGAAGAAGCGCCTTCGCGTCTCTCCGGTTCTTTCATAATCCGTGTGATTGCACGTTACGCGGCGCATCATTACCGCCACTGGTAATTCCTCCTTCGTTCCGCGCGACACTTGCGAAACTTTCCACGCCTTGTCATTTTCGCGACTGAACCGCGTAACAACGGGGTCCGGTGCAATCGGCATTTCGAGTAGCGATTCGTTCGTATCGAGGTGTTTCTATCGCGCGCCGTGATAAGGGATCGCGAGCGAAAAACGGCCGATATCGATCGAGGGAAAGAGAGGAAAACGAAGACAGGCTACGTCCGCTTCTACACTCCGGCGTACCTCTTCGATTTCCTTCCTTGTCCTCTCCCCCTTGGTGACTGGCTTCGCTTGGCCTTCCGCCCGTTCCATTGTCTACGCGGTGAACACGACACGTAGGAAGCGATCGCTTGTTTCAGCTCGGTCATACGGTCAAGGAGAATCGAAATATCGATTACATTGTTACGAGAATGAAATCTCTTCTCGGATAGCGTTTCATCGATGTGGCGCTGTTGCTCGGGATTGGTAATTAGAAACGCGTTACGGACTGGAATAAGAGCCACGAGCCCGTAATTCGATCTATGATCGTGCTAGACGACTAGCAACTTGTCATTTGCGCGGGTCATTCGCGAGCGGAGGTTTAAACAGTCGCGGACGGACGTCGACAAAAATTTCTGTATTTCGCGAAACAATTTTGTGAAAGTTCGTCGGACTGTACGTTTAGCGGTGAATAGAAGCGAAAACGTTTCATCGTGTTCGAAGACCGGTATAGAGTGCTGCGATCTATGAAGATGGCCGTGCATACTCGCAGAAGGCAAGAGTCAACGATGAAAAGCGATCCGATCGGGCTGACATTTAATTCGCGAATCTTTCCTCGAGCAGATTCACGGTTGACGGAATTCTTGAATGAAATTACACGTTCCACGGTCGTGCGGAGAAAAACGGGCACATCACGCGGGTACCGCTTTCGTCCTGCCATTACGTTGTATTTCATAATGTCATTTGCAACTGATGTAACCGCGTCGTGCAGCCTCTAGACATTATCGTCTTCGCTTGCCCTTTGCAGCCGCACCGCACAGTGCCACGCCATCGTCGCCAAGCGCTACTTTCACGAATTCTATGAATATTTGAACGAAAGGTTTTACAAACGGTGTTAGCGATCGGCGTTTCTCATGGTCTACGGATTTCCCAGGCGCTACCCCACTTTGCCAGTCACGAGAGACAATGCAAGTTAAAAACTCGTATTCCAATTAAACTTAATTGGTGCGAATCCCATTTCGACGCCAATTCAAGAACGACGCTCGCTCGATCGCGCTTATTTACCATGGCTTTGCTGTAATGTACGCCGTGTAACGTGTAACGCGTGTGCTCGTAACACGATTATTCGTCGAACTAGGACAATTGCAGGTTGAGTACGCGAGATTTCGCGCTATTCTTATATTCCGTTCGTAGCGTGATCGGTGTAGCCGCGATCACTTTGCTTCGCATTTATCTTTTCACAAAACAGCCTCTATTCTTGCCTCTTTTTACAAAGCTTCATACTTTGAGTAGCTGGCGACGCTCCCTTTCCTATCGATACAGCGATTAACTACGTATTCCTTCTTTGTCCGATTATTTTATACGTATATATATATATATATATATAAGTTCTTCGAAATTGAAAAATATATTAACGAGAAACACGATTGTTTCAGGTGTTAGCGGCGGTCGTACTTTGTACGACGGCGGTATTAGCTCTTCCTCAACGACCAAGCAGCGGCGCTGACAAAGATGCGGTAATTACATCTCAGCAGCTCGAAGTCAACTTTGACGGCACTTACGTCAATAAGTAAGTTCATGGGAGAACATCGTCGAAAGAACTAATTCGTTGCAACTGATTTCTTACAAAAAAGGTTCACAACTAACGACGAACTCGCCTCGTCGTTTTATTTCTTAATGTAGGACGTTAGTTTTACAGAACAAAAGTAGGCCAAGGCAACGCAGAGAAATATAGAAAGGCGTAGCTTCTGTATAAGAGAAATTATATCGTAGGTTTTTAATTTAAATGAAACGGGGACGATATTTTTTGCTTTCTACAAAAAAAAAAAAAAAAATACGCAACATCCAAATATAATAAACGAAGTTTTCTTAGCTAGATTTCTTTTTAGAAATTTAAGTTTCGATTTCATTAACATATTTTGTATAAGATAAATGTCGTGTGCCATTTCTTAAAACTTAAAGGATTTAACACGAAATTAGCTTCTATTTTTTCGAGAGAATTTCGTTCGCCACGGTAGAAACGTAATCTCGTACCAGACCGGTTGCGTGGATTACAAACGATCAACTTGCGGAAAGCGTAAAGAAAATCGAGTTCAAAGTTGAATTGCCATGTAACGAGTCAAAACGAGACCTTTGATCGTTGCTGGAACGCGAACGTGCAACGAACGAAGTAATCACAAACGTCGAAGATAATAGACAGTGGATAACAGGTATTTGAGTCCAATGGCACTGGCTTATTCGCACGATTCGCAATTGTCGCCAACTGCAATCTCTGTTTTGCATAAATACGTAACTATCCATAGGTAGGAGTGACGGGCTACCGAGCTGAATGTTTGTCTTTCAATTAGAATGCTGTGCCTCTTTCTTTTCTTTTTTTTTTTCTTTTTTTTTTTTAACGCCGTCGGGTTCTCAGCTTCTCTTTATCGAATTCGTTCGAATACATTTTTTATTTCAGCGATTTTCTACTCAACATTTATATACGTTATTCGTTAGTCGGATATTTAAGTAACATTATATTTACACAAGCGTTTGATAAAATAATTAAAGCGTCATTGTTCAAAATGTCGTGGTACTGGTCTGAAAACGAATACCGCCCAAGTTATGAAAGTTTAAAGTGTCTGTTTGAAAGAGTGTTTTAGCGTTACGTCAGCGTTGTATTTAGCTTCGCTCGACGTCTCGACGCGGCATCGGTACAGCATCGGTATCGCGTTAATGAAGCTAAATGTAGTACCGATGAAACATTAGTCCGCTGTTCCGAAAGGACCGTAGCCTTCGCTGCAGACGTTAAGCAGCGTCGAACGTTAATCAAACTACAAATTATCTTTCAGCTTCGAGACAAGCAACGGAATCAGTCACCAAGAATCGGGACAGCCTAAACAAGTAGACAACGAGACACCGGTTGTTTCGCAAGGCTCTGATTCTTACACGGCGCCGGATGGTCAGCAAGTCAGTATCACGTACGTGGCGGACGAGAATGGCTTCCAAGTGCAAGGATCTCACATCCCCACGGCACCACCGATACCGCCAGAGATTCAAAGGGCGCTCGAGTGGAACGCGGCTCACCCGGAAGAAGACGACGGTGGTCAGCCACGACCACCTGGCCGAGGTACGTCTTCTTTTCATACCCTGACGATTGACGACGCTTTTACTCTCTGACTCGCGCAACGAGTCTGTACGATCGATTTTCACATTTGATACTCGCTTCGAATTTGTACGTTGCGCAGTTCATTTATCCTTTGGCACGCTGTTACATTTTCTACTTTACTGGCATATGCCTGTATTATACATTATGGCCGAACTTCGTGATCGAATGAAATAAATCGTAACGATACGCGGACTAAGATGAAATTTCTCGGTGATAGTACACGCAGTGACGTTCGGCTATAACGGTCGAAATATATGTTTTCCAACGATCGAGTCTAACAGGTTTCTCGTCCCGTAGGTTAATCAGCCCAACTATACCTCAAACGTGACCTGATTTCGAGCCAGCTTGCCATGGACAGAACCGACCCTGAGCCTTCGATGCGACCATAAAAATAAATATAGCGTGGTATATTAATCTAGGATTATACATAACAGAAAAAAATAAGGCGCGAGCCAGCCGGTATATAATAACTGTATACTTCGAGATTCTTTATCTTACCTGTATAGATGAAAGTAACGCGCACTGTTCAGCAGTTTACGACAGGATCGTGCCGATGCGCGCACGCTGCTTTCACAAACGTAAAACGCGAAAAAACGACGACGCCATCGCAGCTGCGAAGACGCGTATCGAGCGTCGATAGTACATAATAATATACGTATACTTTAACTTGTGATTTTTGTATATAAATAAAAACGTTTTGCCGAAGAATCTATCTGTCTCAAGAAATTCACGCTTTCCCTTTCTCCTTCTCCTTCGAGCGTGTTATGGCCCTCGTTTATACGTATTAAACGGCCCGCATCGTCACATCGTGCGATATATAATTAATCCAGATTATCGCGAAAACAATTAATCGGTCTGAATTATTGTATCTTGGCAACTTCTACAAGTAGTTTTTATACAATTTTATTGCGTGTTTTCAAACCGTATAGTGAACGGAAATAAAACGTGTAAAATAATCGAATCGCTCCAAAATATGAGAAATAAAAAAGAAAATGAAGACAACGAACCCTAGTTATGCGTAATTTTACACTATCGTTATATTCAATCGAAGAAACACGTACATCGAATAAATTTTTATACAATATTTTGCTGTGACCTCGCTCCGAAAGCGATAACGTACTATAAATTGTACGTAAATCTCTCGTGGTGATATTATTCTGAATTTTATAGTTACTTTTCTCGTTATGTACTTGAAAATTGAAAAAAGAAAAAAAAAAAAGAAATACGAAGATTATTTCCAATTTTCTTCTCATATTTAAAGTCAATTGCTACGTAAGATTTAATAGTTCCCAATCATCGTCCCAAACTTTACAGTAGCACGCTCGTTTTACATCATTTTAGAGCCGCGAGTTACGAAAGTCAGGCGTAATTTTGCCTCTTGCCTAGGAGTAAAACACGGGAATTATCACGGGAAGAAAATGTTATCGCTCGAAGGGTATCGATTACAAGACAGCGGGCATGTCGAAACTCCCCGGCAAACGCGCCGAGCTTGATGGTAGCTTCAACGAAGATCCGAAGCAGTAACTTTGTGAAAGGAACCGAAAGACATTGTCGATGCCATTAATGGTACAAGCTATTAATTAATTAAAGTAACAACTTTGAACGCGTGTCGATGCTTATATCAATTAGTTATTGTTAGGAACCTGAATGAAATTATATAACAGCGTATACCTGCTGGAACCGAAATAGCGAGCTTGTAAAATCTTCCTTTAACTTTGCGAGAGAGCAACGATCGCATAAGTACGAGGTTATTCGTGCGGGAGACGCGTTGTCCTCCAAACTCGATCTAAAATTATAAATCATAAATATTCTTCGTAGAATGAATCATCTTATCCTTAAAATATTTCTAGCTTGTTACGTTCGAAGCGATACATCCTCGCTTTTGCCAATATCTTTTAGAAGAATTCCTAATTCTAGCTCGTCGAGAATTCTTTTCTCCCTAGGTCCCCGCGTAATTTAGGTTTGTCAGAAGTTTCGAAAGACCGCGCTTGAAACCGTTCGAAGCACGCAAACTGATAGTTAGAATGAGAAAGGTCGTGAAACAATTACAAAATTTCTAATAACCGTGGTTGAGCCGTGACTCGTTCGACATTGACCCATCGTTGCCTCACTTTTAAAAAAAGAAAAAAAAAAAAAAAAAAAAAAAAGAGAAAAGAAAGAAGCACGTATTTCTTAAATCTTCTTCTTTCCTTCTACACGTTAGCCGGTCTGTAGATCGCGTCGAATATTTAAATAAAGAGATGACTAATTGCACTTGTCGCAATGAAAAGTCCTGGATAGTGCTGTCGGACAGTATAATACCTTGTACGAAATATTCAAAAGCCACTGTTTCCGCTCATTAGAATTGTGCTTCCTTTGACAGATCATTTTTTAAAAGAATCAGTCCACGGTGTGCGAAACGTCACCGTAAATCACGAGATTAATTATTTTCACGTATGTATCATTGTTTGTTGAGACACGCGCGCTTCTTAAACTTTCGTTGTTGCTAAAGTCTCGTTATTTCTTCTCACAAGTATACCTTTACCAAATATGCCTTTCTTTTATAAAAAATGTTTCTACATCCAGGTTCGTTCCGAACCATTACGTAGGCGTACCGTCGCTAAAAAATTAACGGTCGACGACGTCAGATATATATCGTTATAACGTAATACTCCTCTTTTGAATCTGGAGGTAGCTGACAGCAAGTATTCGTCGAAACGTAACAGCACTATCGATACGAATGATAACGTCAATAACAATACGTCGATAACAACGAAAGTGTCATATAGCACGCTGTACTTTATTTTACTACGGGGCAAACCTGTATTAGATACTTTTATAAAGAGGAAAAAAACAAAGAAAGAGAAAAAAGAAAATAGAACTAACAAATTGCATTTTAGCGCTTGAAATAAGGATAAAACGAAAGCTCTATTTTTCCCGATTTTCCACCTCTGGAATGGGTAAAACCGTATACGCTGTACGGTATTGGCGATTAAAGTAAATTAACAACGATAAAATCGAAGATAGTTAAGTTCTTCTGTTCTGTTCTCAGTTTTCGAACGCCCCTCTATCACACCCTGTACGTACACTGTACTTTCTTGCAAGTGCCCCGCAACGTATTCTTCCTGATAATCACATATACCGTCTAACTTGATTCTTTTCTTCGACAACTTTTGTTTCTTACCTGTCGTTGGTTCTTATAAATTCGAAATAAATGTCCTTCTCTTCTTTCTTGATGTAGCGAGTAATTGATTTTTTGTTTCGAAGATAACCTTCGGTTTATAATGTTACAAGAAACACATAAACGTAAAAAAGTACCACGGCGTCTTTCCCTGTCCTTCGTACGACAAGTTTTGCAAGATGAAAATTAAAATATCTTTTAAACCGATCGATTTTCGACGCAAATCGAAGTACCTTTTCGATGCTTTTTTGCAGGGAATTAAAAAACGTTACATCGGCATCGAAGCCTCTTTAAAGACGAGTATAAAGAGAAATCAAGATATCTTGTTAAGCTTGGTCCATGAAGTCAAACAACTTTCATTTGAAACACTTTTGGCCAGTACTCTCGTACTTGGATACTCTTAGAGGAACGATCGCGCGTATATATTTAAAACTGACATACGTATACGTATCGTACGATCGAAAAGCGAGGGTTTTTTGCTTTTTCAAGCTAGTGCAACGCATAGAGTTTTGCTTTTGTATTGTATAAAAACAAGCGAAATAAAAGGAAACATGGAAACGTGAAAACAGGAATCTGTTTTGTTCGTATATTGCGTAAGAAAATATGAAACTGGTCGTTCATAAAAGTAATAAGCGATACATAAACAACAAATAAACTACATAAAAGTGACTTCTCACGCTCTTTAAAGAGAAGAGACGTAAACTCGTTGACACGGGTGCTTGTGCGCGTTGTCCAATCCACTCGAAGGAAGCTCCAGAAGTAATGCGATAGAAAATACAAGTTCCAAGCAATTTGTATATTTATAGCAAGTGTTTACCCACCACGGTAACGGTTATTATAATTGACGATCTAGGCGTGGATTGATTGCAGGTTGCTCGTGCCATAATCCAGCCGGGAAGGTTTTCTTTATTACGCGATACCGGTCATACGAAGGCTGAACCGGTATCACCGAGTGACATTTGAACGGAAAATGTCGGTGATAGCGGAGAGTATTTCAAACTATAAAAGGTGCACGCGATAGATGAGCACACGCCAGTAGGGTTTTGCACGCGCTATCTGAAAATTCAGAAACCGAGGTTGGACGATCGCGTCGACACCGTCAATAACCAAGTATGATCGATAGATAGACTTTCGATCGTTATCTTAGCGCGCGCGCACGTTCCATCGATTACCGATTAACAGGCGTATCGTTGCAACTACTTACGCCACATTTGATCGCTTAACTTAATCATCGCGTTCGTAAAACGACTTAATCGAATTAACCGGCCTAAACGGATAACTACTTCGTTACTTAGATTTATGATCGGACACTTGTCACGGTTTTAACGAGATACGCGATAATTAACCGATACGAGGGTATAATACGTAATACAGATAGAATTACGCGTATCTATTCGTCGGGGATACAGTATGTATGAAAAAAATCGACATAAAATTATTTTCTAATTTTAGCGAATTTTTTATTCATTTTTTAATTAATTTTAATAACAATTCCAACAAATAGAATTGGAACGAACAAAGTTCTGCTGTTGGGTCAAGTTAGAATAACATACCTTAACACGTTACGATATCACGGATATGAGTCACGACAGTAACGACATTTTTCAGACATTTTTCCACCCATTACTCGCATCATGCACTTTCGGACAATTTGCCTGCTGAGTATGGTAGTTACGGCGCTGGCCGCGGACAAACCGATCGCCATCGTCGGTCAAAGTCAAGATATCAGCCCGGATGGAAGTTTTTACTCGAAATGGGAAACCGCTAATGGCATTGCCGTGGAGGAAGAGGGTGTTTTGAAGAATCGTGGTCAAAAGGACGCGGAAGCGGAAGAAGTTCGCGGCTCGGCCTCGTGGACCGCGCCGGATGGTACGAGAATCAATCTCGGCTGGTTAGCCAACGAAAACGGTGCCACGTTTCAAGGGCCGCATCTGCCAACGCCACCACCCACGCAACCAGTACCCATTCTCATCCAACGTGCCCTCGACTGGATAGCCGCTCATCCCTCCAAAGACGCGTGATTAGTAGTTTTCCGCTATGTTTCGTTCTTAACAGGACAGTATCGCGCGAAGAAGTCGACCGCGTGCTTTTTTCTCCGAATGATTTAAACAATTTGACTTTATGTACGTACGTCTCTCTGGAAATTTGAATTCTCTTGCCTGGAATTCACCGAATTACGCTATCCGTAAATGTAAATTGTTCGAAGAATATGCGACGAAGAAAAGCATTTCGTAAGAACTAAGATGTAAAAACTTTAGATTAAACGTATTATAGATTGATGAACCGATGTTATTAATTGATCGCCATACACGATATTCGTACCACGCTGTCGATTAATTAAAAGATTGCTCTGTAAATAACGTAAGTAATATAGTACTTTTACAGTCGATTTATATTACAATAAAATCGTGTGTGTTCGTGCGACGAGTATTCGACGGTAATAAATAAATAAATCGCGTTTGCGTAAAATTAAGTGGAAAAATGGACTAAAAATATAAAAGATAATCGAACAAGATGATCCATCGTCGTTACTTGATTCCGTTTAAAGGAAATATTTTGACAAAAATATGGGAGTAAAATCCATACGCTGCAATTAACAACATTCCGAGTTACAACGCTAGCTCGGTGTACGATAAATGACAAAGTGAAAAGAAAAAGGCGAACGGTTTTGCGAGTTGTCGTGGCACTGGAATCTCGGCGAAACAACACGCGGATTTCGTAGGCGATCTATTTGCAAGCAAAATAGCTCGCGACAGGTGCGACGCGATAGCACGGAAACCGAGGTCGAAGGTTGCCGTTGCGGCGAAGGAGACAGAGAAATATGGCGTAAGTGTCAGGGTACGAAAGTTGCTCGTTGCTAGCACCACCTGCATCGCTGCTGTCGACGATGTTGTCCTCGTTCGTTTGGATTACACGCGCCTTGGTAGACGCAGAAAACCGTTTAACCGTGTAAATAGCACGCACCCATCGTTACGCCTATTTACGGATTATTTCGTTAAATTGTTTGCGCTAGCATGGCTGCGATGAAAATAATATAGACTCACGCGCGTTGCAATAGGAAAATGCCATTCGGTCGAAGTGTAATAAATGGTGCCCACTTCTTCTTACGTCTTACGTACTGTGGTTACAGCGAGAGAAGTACAGTAGGTACACCGGCGTTCGTAAGTATTTGAACATTTGATTCGTTTCGATCAAAAGATCGATATCGTTATCACGTTTTCAGCGTTGTAAGAAAACGCCTCTCTATTGTTAATATTTCATATATATGCCATAATTCGTAATTAAAATTAGTCGACGACCAAATAAGTAGCAATAAATTGAAACTCGATAGAAAGAAGGCAAGGATGAAAAGAAGATAATTCTATCTCTATCAAATTTTGTCTCGCTTACTAAATTTGCATCACGTCGCAATTTGATATAGAATCAGAAAGATATAGAAATAATTTATGTATCCATCGACAAATGATAAAGTATCATCCAATGCCATCGAATTGCATTATGCTATAGATGGCAAAATGTCCTGTTGCATTTATTAGAAAATCTTGATTTCCTAACGATGCAAACGGTGGTAGGATTCGGTGAAAAGTTTCTTGGTATACCCGACACTAAAGTTTAATAGTTTGATAGACTTTGAATATATAAAGTTTATTAGCTCGAACTTTGCGATATTCTAGGATATAGTAAACGAAGCTGATTATTCTATATCACGAAGGAAGGTATGAAAATATATTCGGTAATTCATCTTTGTTTAAGACGTGATTTATGACTCTCGACACGTACTCTAACGATGCTCTCGGAAGGCTATCGTATATACTAAGATAAAAGTTTCACCGATGGTTTTGCATAGATGACAGAAGTTGGAACGGCCAAGCATTATGTAATTCCATTGTGAACGTGGAACGTATCTCAGGTATATTAAAATAGAAGTGTATAACGCTGTCGTTCGTGAAAGTTCAACGAAAGTTTCAGACACAATCGATAATCGTTCGTCGCGTCATCGAAGAGACGTTGACGCACGAGACCGATGTAAGACGATTCGTTGAGAAAGTTTGGCGTTACGCGTGACTAATCGACTGACGCGTGTTTGGATCGAGTCAGCGATTAGTAATAATTAATATCGTTCCACGATGTTTCACGTCTATCGAACTTGACGAGATTTAAGAAAATAGAGAACGAGATACGCCTAATGTCGATTGTTCTTGCGATTTTTCAACGGTTTATATTTATAATATCGTACCGTTGATTTAAACGAAACGATGCGAACGCGTTAAGAAAACAAACGTCGATGCAAGCATACATAGAAAAACGCGCGTGTTCTGTTCGTAAAAATGTCGATTCTTATCGATTTTACTACCACCATGTTGGTCGAACTTTGCGTGTAATATAATTCTCAAGTTACGGCAATTTGCTGTTTCGTTTGCAGTGAAGCGCAACAAAAGGCAAACGAGACCGCGTTATCCACAAGACCGTGGTCTTCGAATAAATTACCGGAGGACGTCCTTTATGTCCGCGGTATCGCGATTGATTAACGATGTCGAGGCAATTCTACAGCGAGCACGTGCTTAAAACGTTGTACTACGTCGCGTCGTGCTGAAACTTTCTATCGTAAATCAGCGCGTACCTTAGAGAGCACGGATCAAACGAGAACGAATCAAATTCCTCGAAGAAGCTACGCTCCTCTTTCAGATTGCGCTTGGAATTTGTATTTTGTATTTACGATTGCAGCGCCGCGGGATTATTTCGTCGAAACGAGCCGGCGCTGATATGAATAATTGGAGCGGAATCGTAAATAATGACAAGGAAGCGTCAACAGAGAAGAGAATTTCGCGTGCATTTACAACGTGACTCTGTAGTTACAGGCTGCACCCGTGGTTGACCCGTTCTGTCCTAGCCTTTCCTAAAGCGACCGTAAACTAGCCTTAATTCAATCTGCGTTTACATTCGATCCAGCTAACAGTTCCGGCCAAAGTGGACAAATTCGGAGCCAAAGAATAAATACCGTTTTGATACAAAGTTACGATCGAAGTTAACGTTGACAGATCGACGAGTTTGTTTTGCCAAGCGGAGAAGCAAATTGTCGTCAAATTTTCAAGCTGCGTCCGGTAAGCGTTTCGTACAACTTGACTCAATAACGTAGGTAACGTTAGTTGTTTCTGTTCTGTAATAATCTCGATTAACGTAAAAATCAGTCCCGATATCGCTGTATCGTTCTCGTATACCTTCTACGTAAATGTACGGGAATAAAAATACGTAAATACGAGGGGCAAAGAGATAAGACGAGGGTGTGTCTTGAATTGCAACGTTTATTTCGTGTGCATCGTAATATGTACGTACCTGGCAACGATCGTGTACATGTTCGCTGCCCGTGGTACATACTCGCGTCTGCATGTGTTACAATACACGATACATATATAATACGACATAATATATCGATATACAATACGCATATACGTCCGTAAAAGTATACAATAAATATTTACAACAGATTGAACCAGAGTAGTACGAGTTTCGTTAGAGCTTGGACCGCGAGAGGTGACGACGGGGCGATTCATCGTAATTCACGTTAGAAGAAAATTGAACGTGGCTCGTTTTGAGATCACTGACGGTACGCGTCTCGTCCTTTATACCTGATTCTGGTCCTCCTTGCTCGGATGCGCCGCTATCCATTCGAGCGCCTTTTGAATGAGCGGCGGTATTTCCGGTGTGGTAGGTAGATGAGCGCCCTGCGGTTGAAAACCTTCCTCGTTCGCAACATACGTCAACGAGATTTGTTGACCGTCGTCGCTCGGATAACTGAAGCTACCCTGAGCGTTCATCGCCTCGTTCTCTTGGCCAGCGTTCTCCAGATGACCCTCCTCTTGCGCTTTGATCCCATTCCCGGACTCGTAGCTCCATTTGTACGAGCCGTCCGGATTTGGACCCTCTTGACTTTGGCTGACAATCGGTATCACGTCCTCCGCTGGGGCGGCTGCCACGCAGCTCGTCAACGCGATCGCGACTACCTGAACATCCGAAAAACAGAAATAAGTCGCGACTTTGCCTTTATCGTTCTCGACGTCGCCGAACATCGAGTCGTCGGATCGCGCCGTATTGTTCTTCGGACTCTCTTCCCTTATCCTCTATTTCGAACAGCACGATAAATCGCGCGTTCCGACGTTTTCACGTTGCGGCACTACTCGAAACAAGGAAACCGCGACTTTTGTTACTTCCAAGTCGAATCTATACAGTTTCGGTAGGGTGAACGCGGTTTTCGGATATCGTTTCGAAGCACGATTCGTTCGACGCGCTATCAACTCGCGCAATCGCTCTCTAGCTCGCAGATAACGCGTCTAGCTCTATGCACCAGCATCGAACCGGCAGACACGCGTTTAATCGAAGCGATTTCAAAGTTTGCTCGAGTCCTTGACGCAACGTTGGTCATTATAGCTGAGCGGTAAAACAAACGAGACGCGCAATTTCGCGTAAAGACGTCAGGACAAATGGACCGGGGTGCGATGCTGTCGTGAACGCGCGCGCGCGCCTATGTATACATGTACCCGCTCGGTGTTTACGTTATTGCGTTTAAACATCTATAAATTACGTCGCGAAAGATGGATCTTCGCGTAATTACGCGCCTATGAAGCGCGATTTAAACGGTAGAACGGATCGCGTGTCGATTCGAGAAATCGATTGCGAGATTACCCGTCGTTTAAAATCCGGCCGTGTGCACTGCGAGTGGCTCGTATTGTCGAAAACGGCGGGAAGCTTGCCGCAGTAGCGATACCGTTTCGAGTCAGCCACTGCTCGAACGGTAGTATGGCGGTTATTAAGTCAGACGTAGTCGCCGGCGTTTCGTAACTGTTCCAACGTTTATCGCGTTAATAACATTTTCTTTTCTACCGTCAATACCTTTCCGCGTAAACATCGAAACTGCTAACCGTTTACCTAATTAGACAAATATATAAGCAAAGATTAATCGAGACTGTTTTCGAGTTGATAACGAACATATAACGAAACACGTAGAACAGGGAATACTAAAGGATCGATCGCGTTTATCTACATTGTGCGGCGAGTTAGAAAACTTCGATCGACCATCTAACGAGATAATTTAGAAGATCTTGTAGTTCGAGACGGATGTACACCAAGCGCGCACGATCCTTGTTAAAACTGCAGGCCTCTCTACATTCACCCTACTCACCTCTCGGCCATTCGTCTCGTTAGACTTGCGTAGATCGCGATCGTTCCCGAATCGAGCGAATCAAACGGCACAGGCAACGCGTATCACAGTATCCCGGAACGTATCACGCACAGAAACGAAAAAATCGTGGTCTCGACGGATCACTCGACGAATCTCTCTTCGGATCAGAGAGCTCACACCCTGACGACGTTCCGATCGGTCCGGATTTTCGTTTCCGCGAGTTTCACCCTAGGTTTCCTCGTCCCGAGATTCTTTCCGCTTGCGATTTTTCTCTTAATTACGCTTACCAGTGACGTGTACATGCTGCAGCAGTAATCGCTGATGGGCAAGTGTTTATCAAGCCCCGCAGCGCTCGTCGTATATATACCCCTGGAGGCATCACCAATACGTTCGTTTGGCCAAGTAACGATAGCCACCGTGTTCCTAGGAGGACGCACATGGGACACGACGACACGACGACAGACAGAGAGGCACGATCGAGACGAACAGAGAGGGAACGATAGCGACACAGAGGCAGAGGTACCTTAAGAGGGGTTACACGGATCCTCGTTTAACGCGCGCACGATACGCGTTCGTGTGTATCTATGCGAGGAAACGTACAGGGACAGCAACACATTGTACATCACCCGGAGAGAGATTACCTTGCCGGGGATCAGCGTGTCACATTACGCTAAATGTCATCGGGTCCCCGTTAAAGGATGCTTGCTCAATTGTCATAATTTCTTTAACGACGCGCCACCGTGCCATCCAGGCCCTTTAGGTCGACGTTCGTCGGACGAGTTCGAGGGTTGACTCGCGATCTATCGATTCCCGTCAAACCGATTCGGACAGGTTTACGAGTTGGTAACCGAGACGCGTAACGAGAAGACGAGAGCTCTAATAGGAGTACGTTGGACAACGATTTATATCGCCTTATGTCTTGTATCGGGATAATTTGGCACAGTCGAGCCGGAAATAGCGCAGCTTAAGATTCGATCGTACGATTTGATGCTGTACAACTAACGAGTAACAACGATAACTGTCCGAAGATACCGTGACGTACGATATAGTTTGGTTTCTAAAGCGAGGCTGACGCATCTCATACTCGACGAGTTTATCTCTTTTAGCGAGGAAAATATTTTGTACGATTTATCCTGAAAATCGAAACTATGCAAATTTATCGTATAACGATTACCGACGCGATCAATACGCGATTTTATTACTTATAACTTATTATTACCGACAAACCGACGAGACGATTCGTACTCCGACGATCGTGTACATTTTTCTTATACGTATTTTTGATTTAATTATAAAGTCGGTTACCGACTATTAAACTACGTTACCGATACCATCGAAGGATACCTTACTATACCGCGAATTGTTTAACGGTGGCCTTTCGTTGTTTGCGCTTAATTATACCCAATAATACGTAGGATATCTGGTCGATGCTCCAACTATTTACATCGTCGTTGATTTCCTCCTTAGGAGTAAAACGCCTAAATCGAACACGCGATGCGTAGATAGAATTTTACGTCAATGACGATAATTACGTGACACGTAATAGCATATATCGTTTTGCTAGTTTGTATAAATAGCGTTTAACGCGCAATTACATTCTATAATTCTTACGTCTCGCGTTTGCGTCGTATTTCGTTTCTTCGGCATTATTCCATGCATTTCGCTTTCGTTCCTTCTGGACAAAGTGAAGGTACTTTGCAACACTTTCTGTGTATCTTTCTATTCTATTTGAAACATACCACACGCGTCACCATTACCTTGAATTAAGTATGGGCGTGCATCTGTTTAATCAATGTTACCCGATTGCAACTTCGACAGTTGATCATCGATAGATATTAATCGATCGTATATTAATTATAATACTTTTCCATACAAATTTGCTTTGCGTAAAGAAAAATTTCTGTTAATCTAACGTGACCGTGGTACTTGCCGTACACGTTATAATGGAACGTGGCATTTGAAATCAGCGTTTAATCAACGATATATGTAGCTTGGCGATGAAATACAAAAGGTCGTAATCCGATCGAATATTTACCTTTACGATTAATTTTCTGCGATGCCTCGGAGATGGTCTCGAGAGAAAAATGACCGATTGTCTCCTAATGACGTGTACTAAAGCGCAAATACGGTTTAAAAACTAGCGTGTAATCGCGTTCGATGATATTAATCATATTTCCACTTGTAGAAGAAGAGTTTTCATCTTCCTTCTACGATCGCTAGACCTGACTATAATCGAATCAACTGATAAATCACTCGGCTAAATCGTCCAAAGAACGATGAATTATATACCAGAAGACGTTATTCCGCTTCTTTTATGGAAAATACAAGCGAATACGCGAAGCTGTAATAAATTCTCGTTTTCTTAGGAATGTCAAGTACCCTGCTGGAAACGTCAGTTGCGATGGTGCGTGATTCACCGAGGCACGTCATCGATATCTATGGACGATCTTCTTCGAGCAATGCTTCTGTCCGGATGCAGACATTTTTAACTACACGAGGTAGCAACTACGAGAAAAAATAACTCGTGGCTTCCCGACTAATGGAAACGCTTTTTCGTACGTTTTTCTATCTCGTTACCCTTTGAAATCAGAAGAAACTAACTTTTACGGTTCATCGCGCGTAATTATATGCTTTACGAGAACAATTTCGTTTCGTTTCTACGAAAGTTTCGTAAAACTTAATCGCCAAGGTTTACGCGTGGTTGTTTGCGGAAAAACTTCGAGTACGAAATAGACACAGTAACACAAAAGATACTACAAATTACGGCTGCTCTGTTGTAGCGAGAGAATTTCTATGTACGATAATGTAATTGGAAATGTAACGTAATTGTAAAGTGAAATTTATATGTTAGAGAAATAAAATTTCTGCTTTTTAACGAAACAAATACTTTTTTTTTACGATTTATTGTAACTTATAATCGCAAAGTCTTATAATCTTCGTACTATGTCGCCTTTCGGCGCGCCACTCTAAATAAAACAAACAACGAAAGCTGTAAATCACAGTGTATGTCCACGATTTACCGATTGACACGTTAAGATGCAAAACAAATAGTCACCGGTTCACCAGAGACCAGATAGTAGCGTGGCAAATATAGGGGAAAGTCTGTCGCGATATGTTTGCAGTTTTAATTAGCTGGGTTACGTAATATGACCAGTGTAAACAAAAGATACGCGAATAAATATCACTCGTGAAAGTAACGGACTAGGGTACCATCTTTCGAGAATATATCGTTGTATTGACCGGAGCGGAGCGTCGCTCGAGGGGTTGAACCGAGTCGCCTCTACATCTGCGTTCTTCTACTTTCTTAATTCGTTTGAAATTCACTTTCCGTAGCTTACTTTTTCTCGCGTCGAGTTAAGAAACTTTCTGACAAGCAGTAACAACGCATCGATGTAAAAATAACTTTACACGGAACGTTTGTTGTACGATGAATACGGTAAATCGATGCTAAGAATCTTAATCGTTCGATTTTATATTCGCGGATATCGTACAGCACGGATGTGGGAGACGCGATAAGGTAGCGGGCAGCGGATAGATAAATTACAAAAGTAGCTAGATTTCCACTTTACGACGATAAAACGCCTCGATGAAATTGAAAATCAATCGCTGCTTTCACACGATACGTGTTACGAAACGTTGAGGAATAACAAAGGGAGCATCGAAAATTATACCGCTATAATTTCCGAGCAAAAAGCATCGTGGCAAACTATTCTGTATTCGGTACACCGCGTCCGTGACTCGTTCGCGGAATAACTTCTTCCTCGGGATTAATACCCGGACTTCGGGGAGTTGAATTCACGGTTTGTAAATTATACCGCTTTGAATGCCAGCCCACGCAAGCAACAGCCACAGACTGAACGACACGAAACCCATCGATGCGAAGGAATCGTGAATTTTCGTTTCCCTAACGAAGCGCTGCGATTCTTTTTTTTTAATTGGTGATTAAACATGCTCGGTAGTCTCTCGTTATTTCGCTGCGGCGAAGGCTTTCGCGTTCCCTCATTTTTATCTTGTTTTTCTTTTTTTTTTTTTTTTTCTCTCTGTCCCTTGTCAAAATTCGTTTCGAAATAACTGACTCATCGAGAATTTGCGAGAACCGATCGCTACCTTGGATATCTTTAATAAGGATCTGTTCGATTTTGTAAACACGTTATCTTCCTAGCGAGCCAACGATATTTACACACATTGTTTTCGTTTCCTACCGTACACTTATTTTCACTTTCCATTATTCATTAGTATGCCGTCCTCTTTCGACGTTCTTTTTATATCCCGCCTCGTTCAGCAATATTACGCAAAATATTTACTAAATGCGAGATTAAAATTTAAGAGTCAACGGTAGATCGAAAGGTTATACGTATACACTTAAACATATAATAGTTTAGTGATGCAATAGCTCGAGCATTATCTTGTCTTCCGAGGGAATAACCAACATGTATAGAGTAATCAAATGTACTTGCGTCACGGCATCTCGCTTACACTTTGGTACAAACCCGATTAATAACGTTCTATGGCCTGAAGCGATCGATCAAGCGAATGACAAAACTGAGTTTAAAAACAATAACGAGTGTTATTTGTCACTGTTATAAAGTGCTATAGCACGGTAGACGGATCCGTTAGCTCCTTATCCTATTACGATGTTTGTTTTCCTTTCTTGTAAAGTAAAATCGGCGTTCCTATGGCGGAAAGCATCTCCACGGTAAATACGCGAAGATAAGAATGGAAAAGAAGATATTCGAATTTTGTAACGGAGGAACGATAACGACGATCTATGATAGTCCTCTCCGATGAAAGAAAAAGAAAAAAAAAAAAAAAAAACAAATTCCTGATGTTACGAAGCAGATGGTCGAACAATTTGAACCTCTTTCTTACTTTTTCGGGACTGTTTGGCTTAAAAAAAATTCCTCGGAGGAAATAAACGAAGGCATTGATCATCGTTAAAATGTCAACGATGAATACGAGAACTGCCCGAGAGTCAAAAAACCGACCATCTTTACGGAACATAGAAACTCCGACGTACGTTGGACCAAGTCGTTTGACTCTCCGAAAAAAAGGTAATCGTATGACAGACCAGCAATAAA
This sequence comes from Bombus difficillimus, assembly GCA_014737525.1. Lineage (NCBI taxonomy): Eukaryota > Metazoa > Arthropoda > Insecta > Hymenoptera > Apidae > Bombus > Bombus difficillimus. The sequence continues at coordinate 259,830 of JACXIT010000243.1, read as the reverse complement.
GTCGATGATTCTCTTCGACCGTTCGTTGCTTTCATTGACTCGCCTGTTCGATCCCGCTGATACACTCTGACTTTCTCCCTCTCTCTTCCTCTCTTTCACATTCTCTCGCATTCTGATTCATAATCTTTGGTTATTCCATCTTCCTTCTCTCCCTCCCTCTCTCTCTCTCTCTCTCTCTCTCTCTATATATATATATATATATATATATATATATATATCTCTCCCCCCTCCCTCTCATCGACTTTTATAAATTTCACCTTATGCGCTCATACATATTTTAATTCATCTCCTTGCTTCTTTCTCCGTGTCTTGTTCTGCTTTCATCCTTTTTCGCGTCACGTACAACGTTCGCCAAGCCGGTATCTCCATCTTCGTTTCAACGTTCATCCCACTGCCCCTCTCGTTCTATCCGTCTACATTCGCGTGGGGTTTTCATTCAAGTACGCATTCTTCGGAATGCGCAGGGCTCGTAAGTGCATCCGCGTGTAACCTTTCTGTAAATATAAAACCTCTATTGCAACAACCGTGCCGCGTATCGTACTTATAAGGCCGTTGGAAATGCATTACCTTGCCATCTGATATTTTAAATTTCCTCGCTGTTCTTCCTTTGCGAACTTTCGAAAGCAGTCTGCGCGGTAGTTTCAGACTCTCGGAGTCGTGCGATCGAACCCTTGACGACAATCTCTTTGGCACTCGTTGCACTTATTCTCGCGAGTTACCAGATCTTCCTTTGTAACGGAGCGTAAACTTTTTAAAAGAAATATGTCATTTGACGACAATTTACTCGGGCCAGTCTGTATATCTTTTTTCTTAATTTTTATACTTTTATACTTTTCGCATATGAAATGCCAAAAGAAAGCGTAAAAGCGTATCTACTTAAGATAAAAATGTAATTTTACGTTTCAGATAGATTATAGTACTTATACATAAATTAGCAATTTACATTCATAAATACTTGCAGATAGAGTAGCTAGAAAATGGAATATTTTACGCAAATTACGTTCTTTCTACATTACGCTTTAGCTTATTCAACGAAATAGAATTCCAATAGAAGGAGATACCAATCCTTGAGATTACAATTTTGAGAAAATTATTAACCGATTTATTTAGTTTCGTACGTCTCGAGCAACCACCCCACTAAATCATAGTACGCAGAGTACACGCTATGATTAATACGTAGAATATTATAGTACATAGTACGTAAGTAAACGAGAGACAAATATTTTAAGAACTTGGAAAGGAACTTCATGACGCTTTCGATTTCACGTCTGATTCATCGTCGATTACTTCACTAATGTTCATATGTACCCTAAACTATTTCGTAGGTGTAATATCGAAACTGTATATATAAGTTACAACGCCTAAGAGCAAATTCTAGCATTTTTTAAATTGCTAAATGGTCGAGATTTCAGGAAAGATAAGGAAAGAAAGAAAGAAAGAATGCTCTCAGAACGGTGAAACGATAGGAGGAAATGTCTATATATCGGTCACGTGCACAGTGGCTCGTTGAAGTTGGAAAAAAAAACATCGTCAACCGCTGAATTACGGAGCGGTTGATCGACGATTGCCATGTAACGATCGGTCGAATCACTTTCTCGCGGTGCCTAGGCCCACGAGAGCAAACACAGGTCGATCGGTGACTTTCCCAACAGGATTTTTTTATGAGAAGCGTCCTCGAGGCAAAGTATACAAAGATACACGTGCGTTCGTCTCACTACCTGCAGCATGGATGAAAGTGAAATTGATTTTGGCACGGGTTACGTCTTCTAGCCTGCGGCTAGGCGCTCTCTTAGAATGCTCGCGGTATACGCTTATATGTCAAGGTCGTCTTCTACCATAACTTCTTCGTCAGTTTTACGATTTATTTGCGTTGCGCGCTCATTACCATCTTCGATTCCCCGAGGCTCGACGTACTCGCGCGAAGCCGCTATCGATCATCTCCTTTAGAAATTCCTGATGCAACATTTTATTTCATCGGTCGATTTAAAGCGTCTCTTTCGCGCGAATTAAATCGCGAAGCCCAGGTTCGCCACGCTGGAACGCCATAGTCGAGAAAATCTCGCCGATTCTCTTAACCTTCTCCATTATGGAGCAAACGTCTGCGAAAAGATGTTACACGGTCGATAATTAACGGCTCTCGAGTAGAGTATATTAACAACGTTTTATTAATTAAAATCGCTTTATATAATCCGATACTGCTAACTCGCGCGACTCTTTATTTTCGCTATAATTGATGAAAGATTAAGGGGGCGGAATACGATTCGTTTATCTATCTACTAATTATAAAAGAGCAATGTAAATCGACGACACGAACAGAGGATAGTTCGATGACTAGAGATATTTCGATTCTCAAAAACGAAGACGCGCAAAATTCCCCCCCCCCCTTCCTCCGGACTCGTTCGTTTTTCGTCTAACTTGTAGTTTATGAAATTTAAAAAGAATACCCGGCTCTTGTTCTCAAACTTCCGCTTCACGTTTTCAAATATATCGTAAAAGATGTATCAGAATGTTAACGCCGTTCGAGATATTTCAAAGTATACGTTCATCGTGGCTGGAACAAAGGGAACAGGGAGCGCAACGCGTTCGTAACAAGTTCTTTCTAAATGTTATTTCTACCATTGAAATAATGTTTCGGGCAGCCGCTGGCTAGTATACCGGAGTACGTGTATTTTACTTAATACGTTCTTATCCGGACGGAACACGTATGCGCTATCAGCTTTACTACGTGTTCCGCATTTAAGCGCATAAATCCGAAAATTCTGCTCTCGCATAAAATTACTCTGAAATTTCAGCTACCCTTCGTCGTCGTCTTTGGCCGAGAGTTATTCAGCTTGAAAGCACGACGAGCAGCTAGCAGGAGTTCGCTTAAAGGCTTCGTATCTTTAAAGCGTCGCGTTATTTACTTTGTTGCATAACACGACAATGATTTTCCACGCACCTCCCGTTACGTAATACGATGGACGAGCCACGAGCCACTGTGTCATTATATTTCAAATGTATTTGCTCGTGTAGAAAAATTTGAGAGAGCGGGAGAAGCCTTTCTTTCCTCCTTCGTTCTCTACCTCTCTTCCTCTCTCGTCTATTGTTTCCTTCTTTATAATCGAAGCCTAACAATTCCCTCGATAAGCAGTCGAAAAGATCTTTCGTTATTCCTTCTTACTCGTTCTTCCTTTACTATGTCCTTGCCTTCTTTTACATGGAAACCCGATAATTTATTTTGAAGAGAAATCAGAAATATCTTTCTTTTTCCTTCTTTCTCTTTATATTCTCTCTTTTTCATACTATTTCCGTCGTTTTCGTTTTTTCTTCTTCTAAAATTTAATCACTTCGTAGATAAAGTCGTAAAAGCCATCGAGATTTATAACTCGAGATTGTCAAAGAAATTTCGGCTCTTCCCCCCCCCCCCCTCCCCGTACGACTGACTTCGACGAACAGGTGATATTTAAGAAACGATTGGCCGAATAAGTTCTTATCGCGCGTCGATTGCGATAACAATGCTCGATAGTTGTACGAAGATCGTTAATCGCGCGAACGATACCTCTTTTTACGTAATCCGCGGGCTCGAACCTAAGACGAACTTAATTACCCCGATCCATGTAATCGATCGATTCTATTCCATGTTAATTTCAATTGCTCTACCATATTTCCTAACGCATAGAATTAACTCGTGTATTTACGCTTATATCACGATATTTACGTAAGCCTACGAAACAATACGCAGACGCGCCATCACGATCAGAGTAGAAAAATTCGACGTAAATCGTTCGACCGATATCCACGACGCTATTCTCGCGACGTTTTCGTGTCAGTGGAATTCCGCGGGTGTCGTGACAAGGAAGCGAAGCATGCGGACGATAAGTAGAAGACTTTCTCCGTCGCTATGTGTCTTTGGTACGATCGAAGAGCTCGCTCGATACGAGCAATTAGATTTGCCGGTCTAGTTGCGGTTGCGAAATCTGGCCATCCAGCTTGTTGCACGACCTTTGGGACTATTCTGTCCGTGCAATGACGCGACCCCTAGCCACGAAGAGGACGCGGCACGATCGCCGCGCCGATTAGATATTTCGAGTTCTCCACCGTTCCGCGTTCCGCGTGTTCCCGACGACTGCAGATTCGTGCAAAGATACTCGTAACCCGCGACTCTATAAAGCCGAATTTACGCTGTTTCGCTTCGGAGGAACGCGACGAACGGACGCTGCTTTCATCCTTGTTTTCATCGGGGATGAAAGCGACACGGTGTAAATTCGGCTGAAGCTTCGAACGCGAGTTTCTACGAAGAACGCGCGGATCGAGGGAGCACGGCTAGTTCTTGATAAATGGATTGCACGATTGCGATTGCTAATCGAAGGGTGAATTATGCGTTCACCTTTCGCAAAACTCTCTTACCGCCGTCTATATATTTTTACCGACATTTAGCCGTATCGCGGATTTACCAACCTGCCTCTTCAGACGACTAATTCCTCGGTGTAAACGCAGGCTTTCGTACTTTTGTCATAATTTTCGCTTAAAATTAATATCGATATTAAAATTACTTGTCACACGAAAGCAACATCTCTTACTCCCGACTTCGACAAACAGAATACAACGCAAGCAAAACGTTCGTTTATTCGTTGTCGTTATAAAGAAAATTATATTTCGTTAACTTCATCTTCGGTAGATCGATTTACCGCGTTTCTCTTTGTCGACAAAATTTTAATAAACATCTCTCTCTCTCTCTCTCTCTCCTCCCATCTTTCTCTCATGAGCGTTATAAAACGTTTATCGCAAGCGGAGGAATCATCCGCAGGAATAATCTCGTACCACGCTCAACGATTAATTCCACGAATACCATGCAGTAGCTAACCGCAGTTAACAGATTGACGATTTAATCGGCTTAATCGACGATACGTTAAATATGGAAAATAACTAATACATTAATTCCAAGGACATCGTCCGAGTAGTTACGAAGACTGGTTTCTCGTTCAAATATTGTTCGCTTAATTAGTTGTTTCTTACGCAAAGTGTCCAGACGAGGGCTACAGTACGTAGTTCTTTTGTAACTACGATAGAACTTCCTTTGTTATACGTACTATAGGAGTTCGTTGGTTCTTCTCGCTGATTCTAAGCTAATCTTCCTACGTCGATGAACGCGAAACGCACTGTACAACTCTTTCTGTTAGAAAAACAAATACACGAAAAGACACGTAGCGAAAAAATGTAATCAATTCCTTCTTGCTCGTTTCAATTACGTACGTCGCTTTTCGCATCGTTATAAATTACGATCGTGTATACCGTCTAAAACGATACGGAATTCTTTCGGAAATCTTCAACTTCTCGAAGATGAAATGATATAACAATTTAAATATATCGATAGAAACTATCGTGATACGTTGATATTGGCAAAAGCATCGTCGTTATTTCCATCCTGTTTTTCACATCGTGTCGTACAGGTCAACTCCAACCGTGACCGTATTAATTATAATTCCAACGAATAACGCCCGTCACGCGAAACACGCGCGACTTTCGTGGAACTCGCCTTTTTCCCTGTGCAGCTATGCATCACTGTCTTTTTATGCGTAATGTGCGACAACTCCGAACCGATGTCGGTCAGTGGTTAATGACGTCATCAGTCTCGTACGCCGAACACGTCCGTAGGACATAGCAGCCGTATATCTCTCGCTCGGATCCCCGGTTTCCTTCATTTTTGTTCCTCGCTCGTCGTTCGTTCCGAACGCCCAGATACACGAACGTAATTGAGACGAACGTGCCGACAACTTTTTCGGAAACGGAGCTCGGCACGTAAAACGCATTCCGATTCTAATTTTTGGAAAGTAATAATCGATGATCGAACAATTTGGAAAATAATTTTCCATTCGACGGAACCGGAAGAACGAGATATTCTCTTCGTCGATTATAAATCCGATTATTACGCGAAAATCGGTCGTGCAATAAAATTCAATTATCGCGAATGCTTTTCGATCATCGTGTACCCCTGCGACCACATCGATCCGTCGACTCGCGTTTGCTCGATCACCACACCCTATGTAAACTTAATTAGTTTCAATAATCGGCAATTATTTGCGATGCAACTGCATTTATTTGAACTCGTCGGCGAGGCAAACGAATTGTGTCTTCGGTGATGTCTAGGAACTTTTACATTCGCGAATCGCCGATTAATTTCCATCATATTCTTCTTAATAATTTAGATAACTATTTGAATATTTGCTTCGGTGATTATTATCTAAATCTGCAGGTTTGTTTACGAACGACGTTTATACGTGACGTAAGAAGCGTTAATCAGTTCCTCGAAGAAAGATCCGACTAATCCGCGTGAATAATCAAATCCATGCGTCTAAACGCAAGGGTAATTTATCACCCGATTATGCAATTACGCGGTATTGTTCTATGATACAGAAGCCACGCGTTCTACGCGTATGTTACAAAATTTGACGTACGCGCATAAACGGTAAGGCTAACTTTCTCGGTGTATTGAAAATTGTTCGTCGTGGCAGCGAGATATCAGGAAACGGCGGCGATAAACGAACAAGAGAATGAGAATGATCAAGAATCACGAATCTCGTAAGATCAGCTTAAACGTTTAAATGTTTTTATTCCACGATACAATTGAGACCGACATATTTTACACAGATATTACGTTGTATATCGATGCTGGTAACGATAAGTCGTACAACGTCGCAATGTTTACGCCGTATCGTCTTAAAACATAAATGTCAAGTGACTTTGCGTTACAGTTGTTACACGGCTACCGCTTACGATCGTTACAACGTCTGACGAAGATTCGACGACGAAAATGGAGAAAGTAGGTGAAACGAGTCTATAAAGATACACTGCATCGCGACGAGCGGTAAAACTTTCGCACTTGACTCGTATCGTCGCGTCAATTATGTCCTATCTCTACTGTACGATCCGCGCGACGGGCGATCAGCGTGCATTGTCTTGCTCGGGGTGTGCGGCGATGTATTCCAGGGCTTTCAGAATTCCAGCTGGGACCGGATGAGGCGTTGGAAGGTGTTCACCCTGTGGCTGGAAGCCATTTTCGTCGGCGACGTAGCTCAAGGCAACGGGAACCCCGTCGGCATCCGAATAACTGTAGGATCCTTGAACGACGATCGCCGAATTCGTGTCGTTAAGTTGCTTTAGTTGACCGTGTTCCTCTACCTTGATGCCATTTCCAGTCTCGTAGTTGAAGGCGTACGAGCCGTCTGGGTTCGGTCCATCGGCGGTGTACGCCAGGATCGAAACCGGCGTGTTATTGTCCAGCGGCGCGGCGAACGCGGAAACCGCGACGATGGCGAGAACAGCGCAAGACTGGAAAACAGATTTTTTTATTGCAATTTTATCGCGCGTACGATTGTCCGAGATCGATTAGTCGACGACATTGTGAAATAAATGTTAAGAATTTGCGAATAAATTCGGTAGAAGCAAAGCCTTTGTGCGCGCATCGCGTAGCCCAAAGTTGATTAATCGCGAACTTTGCAACGATAAAGTAAATCCGTTACACACAGAGAGCGAACTTGATTTTATAAACTGCTGCGATTCGCAGAATTGCGAGGTTAAATTTCTACATAGATCATATTTAATCGCGAATACCCTTCTCCTGATTCCTCGGTGAAAATTGCGATCGCGATTTCGAGGAAAAGAGTTGTCGAGTACGCGAAACGTTTGGTCGGTGACATAACGTTATATAGTTTATGACGTTTAAAAGATATAATAACTCGAAGAAAACGAGCGTAAAACGACGAAACGATAACAAGGAAGAACTACAAACTGTAAAGATATTATGAAAAAGGTATTCTGCCGGATATTAAAAAAAAGAAAAAAAAGAAAAGAAAAGAAGCTAAGAAAGCCGATCAGAAAGCAACGTTCGAGTTCACGAGTACGAATGATACGCGATAAGAAAAATCTTTGCAAGATGTTCGATACGAAGGTGATAAAACTTGCGAAACGATAACACGATCTCCGCGACAGCCTGGGTGGCCCGTGCATCTGTATATCGCGTGAAACTCACCAAAGCGTTCATGTTGATCGGAGTTGTTTTCTGGTTGTAAAGAGCTAGTCTAATGGACGCGTTTATATAGCGCTGCCGAAACCTTGCAAGGTGCGAGGACCTCTCTCTCATTGATAGATTTCTGGCCGAGGCATAGACACCGGCAAATATTACGAAATTTTCAGACAGGGGTCTGAATAGGGGGGCGACCAGAGTGCTGACCGCAGTGCAGACGCGCGATGTCTCCTCAACGCATAACACCGTGTCCCTGCGACATGTTCATGAGTCTTCCTGGAAAAAATACTTGCGTTTGCGTCGGCTTGAGAACTCGCGGTTGAAGAAAGTTTCCAACCACTGTATTACGTGAGTATAATATAGATGGTTAACTTCGAAGAAAATAAAAAGAAAAAAGATTTTAAACATTCTTGCAAGTATTTTAAAGATTAGAAGAATATCAAATTTACGTGATATTTCTTACAACGTTACTTTGAAAGCGCGATCGCGTCTGATCGACGCAACGCCGGTTGACGCGGGGAAGAAAAGGGATGTATATCGTTGTAAGGGGTTGATAACGTGTTCGTACGATTCGTGTGGGAGTAAGAGCGAAGTTTAGTAGTAATCCGATCGTTAATATTATCGCAAGTATCGGAACGATTAAAGCGTAGTCGTAACACTTTGGTTTATGTTTTTCTTAAATTTGTATTATTATAATAATTTAAATAGCGCGTCCCGTTCCATTGTGACGTAGGAAGTACGTGAAAAATTGCGAAGAATTTTTGGAAATTCTACAAGCATCATCGCTTAGAGTTTTCGTAAAAGTCGAGAATGTTCGATCGTGCGTACAATTGTAAAATTGATTGGTTCGATTTGTTATAAAATTCCTATTCTTAAGGAAGAGTTCGAACATTTTTACGTTTAGCGTGAAAGCGCTCAAACTGGATTAACACGAATATAATTGAATTCGGAATGTTCTTTGAGCTTAATCGAAACGTATTATGCCCATAAATTTCATAATAAGATACTTATTCGTTGCTATTCCATTAAACGATAAAGGTGTCAAAGTCGTTATGTTTAAACGAGCTGTAAATTCGAATATTAATTTATTATTATAGCGGTTCGTAAGACTTTATTCGTAAAATCGTAAATCCCTTGATTCGTGTTATTTCGCCGATGGTATCTATAATCATCGATGTCGATGACAGTTAATAAAGTCACCGTTCTTTCTAGTAAAGCTGTTTTAACTTTATTTCGCGCGTTCTAACGGTCTTTCGTAAGTTTTAACGAGAAACGCACATTTCCAAAATTCGTCATGGATTAAAAGAATAAGAAACGACGATCGGGTCGCGTGTCATATTTTTAAATGCCTTTTGGGATTTGCACGTAAGACGAATCCGTAAAAGGCTTTCCAAATATGGAATACATTTTCGATGCTTCCATTGACCCGGTGATCTCTTTGTGCGAATTTTCGTATTTCGCGTTGGTTATAAATTCAGCCGTGTAACAAATCTCTGGAGCCTTGGCCAGACCACGCGAACCGAATATATAAGTTAATCTATCTTCATCGTGGCGAGGGGATCGCTGTTAAATTCTTTCTTATTTAGGAAGTATCTCTGACGTCTCTCTGACCAACTGCATACATACCGACATAACGGTATTTATTTATCAAGGCATATTTATCAAGGCAGTGTTGCGTCGCTTTTTTTTTCCTTTTTTTCTTTTTTTTTTTTGTCTCAAACTGTCATAAATTTCTCGCGTGTTTCTACAATTTGTTTCATCGACTCTATTTTCTGTTCTCGTTTAATAAGTCTACTCGTTGACGAAATGAATCACGAAATTGTGATTGCAAACATGAAATCCAACGACATCTCGATGCTATCTTTGTAAATTTTTAATCTATGTATAACCTTACTTCTGCATAAATTTGATACGTTACCTTCGTTACGCTATATGTGTACCTTATATAGTTGTATAATCATATATTTAACAAGAAACCATTCGCAGCATAATAAAGAACGTCTCCTTATCCGTTTGTACATCATACGTGGTAAGCGCTGTTTCTCGCAATGACACATTAATACGTTATATTTATACTTCTTTCCTAGAACTGTTGCCTTTATTTTTAGTCAAATCCTATATGTAAAAACTGGCAGAATAGTAGAAAGGCTAGCATAGTATTATCGAGTCTAAAGTTTATAGACACGTTATCTCGAAATCAAATTTTTTTTTATTTCGTTATTATTCCGCTTTCGCGTGTTTCCCGCGTCTCTTAACCGCTATGTAATACTCTTTTTTCTTCTCTTCTTCTTCTTCTTCTTCTTCTTCTTTGTCTCAATAAAATCTTGCCTTGAACAGTTACACGCGTCGAGATATGTTTCGTCGTAGACGGTATCTCAAAGTCGGAAGCTAAATGATCGAAATGAAAAATTTAACTTTCATTAAGGATTCTCGCTTATCTGCGGATTCTGATCTCTGTTCGCGATCCAACGAACCTAAACGAAATCGTGAATTCCGTTTCTCTCGCAACTACTCGCCAAACGTACAGTGACATGGTTAAATTGTTTGCTCTTCGAATTTCGCCGTTAAACAGCGAAACTTCATTTCTCTTTCGTGTTACGCCTACATGCCGTACAAATGCACGTCGTCTTATGGTTCTGTAATTCGGCAATAAATCTTCGCGCGGAGAAAAGGATAGGAGAGAGGCAAAGGATCGAGCGCAACAGATGCGAACGCCGAGATGTCCTTATAACCCACGGCTATCGGATTTCTTTTTCTAAGGTTACGCGAAAACGAAGGTTTAACAAAAATTTGGTAATAGGTCATCATCCTATGTTTGGTCATTCGAAACGTGGAATTTGATCCTGCGAGGCGATTTGGTTGATAATGAATTTAGTATACGACGTGAAATCGTCTTTTTATCTATTTCGCCATGTTTACGAAGATCTATGACTTGCACTTTTTTCTTTTTCTTTCTTCGATTCGATCGCGAACGTTGCATAAAATTTACAAGCTATCTTCGCTGATTTTTACTTGATCGGTAATCAATACGCTTTGCTTTCTCGTCTCGAGAGACGCGGTGAACGGTAGAAGCGGACACCGGGAAATATGCTTTTGAGTCATCTACCAGTTTCTGCGTATGATTATTCGCCGATCTTCGTTTTACCGTCGGTAAGATAGAAAGTTAAATCTGGTTGCAAGTAACAAAGGGGTCGAGGGAAAATTAAGCCAACGATTTGTTCAAAATTTTAGATATTTTCAGCTTCCGTTACAGAAGAGAAAGGCTTCGGTATTTTTGGAATTGGAAGAAACTGAAGCTTGTTTAAGTTAATCGAAACTTGTGCTTTTTCATTAATTTTTGTTAATTTTAATCCATTTAAATGTTTTTTTTTTTTGCTTGTTTATTATATTAGAAATCCAGCATCGTCCTTCCGTTTCGATACAATCGTCTCGTTATTGATAATTATCTCTCGAGTATATTTTCTCTTATTGTAATATTTACGTATGAATTCTATTAGTTGTATTGATATTTTTTTATTACTTGTATTAATAACGTTATCATTATTTAAATATTATTTATCGAACGTGCAATTCCAACTGATTCTTTCGATACAATTATTAAAAGAAGTCGATCGGAAAGAAAAGAGTTAAATTCTCAACTATTTTTCTAATGATATTCAGTTATTAAAATAGCTTATTCCTTTCATCGTAAAACAGATAAAACGATTCTGTAACATCTACAAAAATTCCAAATAGGGAAAATCAGCTTGCTCGATAAGAACATGAACGTTTTAAATCTGACATCTTAATATTCAGCTTCTGCTTCTTCCTAGGATTTTAATTAACGATTCGTAAAACACCTGGTTTATTGCCGTTATTATTTCGAAAAAAAAAAAAAGAAAAAAACAAGAAATTGGTTTGCGTCAAATCTTATTCCGATACCGATGATTCCTAAGGCTTTTAAATGTTCTTCGTTTTCGTATTATCGTGGTAACGATAATAAGCATGCTATAAATTACCTTGATACGAGAACGAAGTTGCCAGAACCTAGCTTTTAAGGAAAAAGTGAATGGATCCCAATTCATATTCCTGTCATCCCCCAACATGTTATAAACCACTTAACGAGAAACCTTCGTGAGAATTCCACCTACGACCCTGACTTTCTTCGAGGTAAAACAGGCCTATAATTTCACCTATATACGCGACTTGACGCGTTAAATAATTGTCACTGAACTTGAAAAAATTACAAATAAATGTACCATCAAATCGTTCTATTACCTTTAAAACAGATTTTAAGAATTTTTAGACAAATTTTAATCGTAACAACAATTACAAATAAGTCGATAGAGATGTATGTATGACCATCCCTGTAAAGTAGAACAACGAATGTCTGTTAGAAATTTTTTTTTCTCTTTTTTTTTTTACCGACACACTCTTTTATATAAAATCGTATAATTTTGTACATTGCCGAGATAACATAGTCGCAGATACAAAGTATCGAAGCATTTACAAATTACTACTATCTTTTGTTCGTTTCTTAATTGACTGCAAATATGCGAATACCGATGCCGATACAACGGTAAAACACCGTTTTTATCGCGGTAGAAAATGCAAAGTACCAACATTCGAATCGTATATTTGAACTTTGTCCGTTTTCTATGTATATTCGTGATGCATACGTACTATCCGTTTCGTTATTCTTGAAGCTGACATAATCTGGCGATCGTACATAAATTTTACATCAGAATTTATCAGACTAAATTTGATTAGCATCGACAAAACTTTATTTCAATCTCAAGATTATCTTTCGCGGCACGACGGAATATCCCAGGAACACGTATCTCGACAACCTGAATAATTTCTTTCTTCGGAAAACAGTTCAATTTCTTGTTGCACGCGCGCAGCTATAATTTTTCTATCTACGTTGTACAGGTACGATTGGAAGAAAGGACGGTGATTCCGGGTCACGGTTATATCACGTACATTTTCAGAATTAAGCGTACGGGTGAAAATTGATAAGAGAATCGGGCAAGAGAATTTCTCATGGTCGTTAAGTCGTAATAAAGGCGGAGGTCTCGTTGAACGAAGGTGGATCCACGGAACGGAGGTGATAAATTATCATAACTCGCCGTATGCGGCTCCTTAATCGTTGGCTATGTAACTTTCGTTGAACCAACTAAAGGGAGTTCGGCTCATTCACCTTGTGAAAGTAAGAACATCGTGTAGTATTTAGGTTAGCGAGATGAGCTCCTCGGCACGAATTACGATGTCTTCTTCGTCTTTCGTTGCGTGCAAGCCGAACGGGACCTACTTGGAGCACGTAAAGCCGGAAAGTATCAAGGCGCGAACAGGGAGGACCGAAGGCGTTTTAATTATCGTGCCTCGTAAATTGTCTCGACGACAATGAGCGTATTTATTAGTGATCGAGCAACGTACCGGGACACGCATATAACTGGCTGTTTTAATAATTTTGTAATTTGTCTCGTATAATTCATTCTGTCATACTTGTTTCTTCGTTTTTCGTTCTTCGTTCTTTCTCCTTCTCGTAATTGTACGTTTGTTAAATACATAACAAGTGAAATTACTTTCACCACGTTGTACTGTTCACTGCTGTTATTAATTGGGATAATTGATAACTGAGCGCGACGAACGATCGACGTTTTAATACGACCGTTTCGCGACACGATGCTATCTTGAAATATCTGGAGTCTTATCGGCTCGGAATTGAATCGCGTGTCAAGATCTACAATTTCAATTTATTAAAAATTTTAATTAATCGTTCGAGTCATCGACTCGCTCGCATACATTTCCACGAAGATCCAAGGATATATTTGGATCGAGAAACGTTGTTGTCGAGATGTTGCGTCCCTGCAAAGACGGAATCGCTTAATTACGCGCCACTTAATTATCATTCCAACGCAGCGTGGATCGAATGATTTAATACTATCAAATTTTTAGCTGCAACAGAGAGATATAACTAAAAACGATCGTTCTGCAGAGCCACGATTTATTCATTACGATATCGATTCATTCGGTTCCCCTTAATCGTTAAGTTTTACAAGAAATAACACTTTGAATCGCGTTTCGAAGCATATTACATATGCATTCTTTACATATGCCGGTGGTGTATCGTGATCGTTACCTACGACTTTTAACGAATTAAGGAGATAAGTTCATCGTGTTTTCACACGTACGTATAAATTTACGTTCTAAACGTTGTTGACGTTAATTTCATCGATCATACTTACGATGTAAGATGTTCCAACCGTTTAACGTATCGTCATTCTCTTGTTACTTGCTTCCAGTAGCAGGCGAATAATTACGATAATCGTAGAATAATTATGCTACCGATACCGCCATATACGATTTGCATAAACGCACTTAAACCGATCGTTCGATAAACGATACGCGTACGTTGATACAATATACCTATTCGCTCGTCGAGAAATAATGTTACACCATTTTACGTACAAATTTCTTAAAAAGATACTTGCGATTTAAACGGTTATCTCCTCGGTATAAGAAACCCTAACTATCCTATTACGTTGAAATAAAATGTCGTTTCACCGGAGCTTGAACCTCATTTTACAGTTAATGTATCGTCCATCAAATTCCATCCTATCGTCAATTTTCGAGCAAAGAAGCGAGAAATTTTCTATAACATGCGACTAGGAAATGCTTTATAATAACAACGATCAAATTTTCTTTTAATTGTCGGCACGAACGATCGAAATATCCGCGCGAATTTAAATTCTTATCGAGACAACCGACAGGCTGCAACGTATCAAAACGAAGAAATGTTAGTTTCGATAGAAAATAAATGCAATCACATTTATTAATTAGTTATTTACGTTCGGATGCCGAATAGTCTAATTTATCGATTATTTCAGTAAAATTTTCGAGTATAAAATTTTTCGTTGTACTGGAAGACGTAACAAACTTTATGTTACGGAAAACAGCAACGTTCTTTTCCGTAACTGTATGTCAAGACGCATGAAATTGATGCGTTACAAGTACCACGAATTTTCCAGTTTACTTCGACCAATTTCGGAATTAAAGGTTCTACGTGTTACATATACGCCCCACAGCCTTAAAATATCGAAATACCGCGCTTGTAGATCCGTTATATAACGTTACGCAAGTACGAAGATGTGCCGAAATCTACACCGCAAGATCATATATTATATTTTGTCGTAAACGAAGACGCATTCTGAAATATTTATGAGATCAAATCGATTTACTTTTATCGATCGATCATACGTAACAACGACTTGTTTCGAGCACTTTTAACGAAATAAATTATTCCGTTTGAATAAAAATTTCATTGAGAATATATCGTGTCTTCGCATTACACGTGTCTTCCTAAAAAGATACCGAGTTATTTGTCATCGACTATTCCGCATATCCTAAGCAGGGCATTCAGAAAATGCAAAAGATACAAGGCTTACCTTACAACTTCGACTTTCGGATCAGCCAACCGCTTTATCATCCTCCGGCCACGTGTCTGGATCATCTGCAAAATTTGAAGGTGTCCTGTTCGCAGAGTGGGAGAGAAAGGGATGGAGGGGGATTAAATAAGGCACCGGATTGCCAGAAATTCAGCCGAATGTTCAGCTGATGGATATATAAAGGGATCCTGTGCCCCGTGTTACGAGTCAGTGTAGTTTCCTCCTTGTGGAAGAACCAGAATTTCTCTTTCGAGACTAGAAACAAAAAGTCCGAGGTGTCATCATGAACCAGTTGGTGAGTTCGGTAACAGTGCCGGTGCATGGTGTTCGGTTTCATTTTAACGGGTGGTCGGTAGATATGAAATTTTAAGATTCGATGTTATATCATAACGCGTGGTACGCTGCCATTGCGTAATTACACGATCTGAGATGACCGGTGTGTCCGGGAATATTCAGAATATCCGTATGAAAATTTCCGAGAAGTAATAAGCATATAGAGTACCGCTTATTTCTAGAATTTCTTGCTCCGACATAGTGTTACTGCTTTTATAAGTGGGATACTAAAGTATATATTTTGTTACTCTTTTTCGTATTCAAATTCAGCAGTTACCGGAGAAAATTGAGATCATCGTTCGTTCGTTCGTTCGTTCGTTCGTTACGCGACTATATGTTTCGTGAATTTTTGAAAATCTTCTACGCTCTCTATATTTAGAAAATAATTTCTATTCGAAATTGGTCACTTTCTATCGTAGATTGCGCGTTTGGACCAAGCGAGCGAACGCTCGTTCTTCTCTCTCGGTAAAATTATAATGTCTGCGATGTCTTTCGGTGCAATTGAATTTACGATCAATTTCCTCGATGACCGTTGACACGAAACGAACACGATCTTATGTTCCCACTGCTTTGCTCTAAACGCTCCTTCGCAACACGAATCCATTGTAATCCTAGCCTCTAACTCGTTTATAAACGAAATATTTGATTATTCGAAGAAAATTCGTACGTTTCAGACGATCGTGTTATGCGCCTTCGCTTCCGTGGCAACCGCCGTTCCTCTGGGCGTGTACTCTTCTACCACGCCGATTCCCATTCTGAGGCAGAGCGCGGACGGCCCGAATCCAGACGGAAGCTACAGCTACAGTTACGAGACGGCGAATGGTATCCAGGCACAGGAGATCGGCTACCTTAACTACCCAGGCACCCAGGCTGAGTCTCGCGAGGCTCAGGGCAGTTACAGCTACACCGCGCCAAACGGTGAAATTATCCAAGTGTCCTACGTGGCTAACGAGAACGGATTCCAACCCCAGGGTAGTCATATCCCGACCATTCCACCCGCCATTGTCAAAGCGCTCGAATACATTGCCGCCCATCCGGAGGAGCATATCGGTGCTCAATGAAAGGAGGCAAACGCGCATCCGTATACGACAAGAAGATCGGTCTTCAAGCTCCTCCACGTTCATATGTGAACCAAAGTCGAGGATGTACGAAATGGAAACGTTGTTCTTCATTCGGCACGACTCTCGATCATTTTAGTGGCATTTTGAATAGAAATTCGTTTACGAATTTTCGGATTCGAAATTTCCAGGCTCGATTCGTACGTTAGCTTTGTATTTTTTTTGTTGTAGTATTTTAAATAAGGAGATTGTAAGAGAACGTTAAAGAGGATTACTGTAAATAAATTGTACATTGACACCTTTATCTTTGTTGTTTTAGCGATCCAAGAGAATATTTTACAGTATCGCTTAGATACCTTATTTATTATTTATTAGTATTTATTAGAAGTACGTAAGAATTGGCTTTATTTTAATTCTAATCTGCCTGTCCCTTGCCTCTCGGTGTTATTTTCATTCGCCGTTATTTCTTAGAAAATAGTAAAGCCAAGAAATAGAAATCAAAGACGTTTCGAGTGAAACGATCGAACGTAATTAATCTTCCGTGTAACTTTCCCTTTCCGTGACACTAACGATATTTTCGAGACGCTTGAATTTAATTAATTGATTTTTGAAAGCCGATCTCCCTTTTCGTCTTCCCTTCCTTTGCTTAAATAACTTCGCAAGCGAAACCACATCAAGAATGACCATAGACGGGCAACGCCAAGTATCTAGAATACCTCCTTAAAATGACAATTCCCAATTCTATATGAAATTATTTCGTTTAATTAATAGTCTGATACATTTTTCATACTCGAATTATTTTATAAGCCTTATAAATCTTACAATGTAAGGAACATAATACTGATTTACGATCAAATAATATCAGCAGATTTTCAAGATCGAAAGCTCGTAAAAGTATCGTAAACTTTTTAAGAAATACTCGTATCGATAAGCAAGTTACGCGAGAAAATTAAAAATTAAAATCTATACTTTTGTCGACATTCCCTCTTTTTAATTACAAAATATGCGCGACTAAGCGTCACAGAAATAGCGATTCCCTCAAATTCCGTCCAAGTTGTGCAACGCGTGTTGTGAGTTTAAGTATAAAGTTGCACATGTTTATTCGATTGCAGCCATCGCCTCTTCGAGCTCTGTGTCGATAAATTATTTTCTAGGTAACGCGTAAAAGCGCTTCCGCGGAGCGTGCAAGCGTTCAATTCCGTGCGTGTTTGCGATACGGATAAAGAGGCGGAATTTCTTTCTCGAAGCTAATAAACGTCGTTCGACGAGGAAAGTAGAACGATCAAACGGCATTAGGAAGATCAATAACGTACGAAGAGAAAGACGAATAAATAGAGAAATCGATGATAGATTTTTAGAAAACATACAGACAATTTTCACGGTAGTAACTTCCTACGTTTACTCGTGAGACCGTAACACGTCGATGGTTATACAAGGTTCCCGAATAAAAACATTTGGAAGCGAATCGAAGATGAACGATCGTCGATGAAACGAGTTAATTCGTGACAAATGAGTTTTCTACGAAAATACGAAGTTTATTTTGTACATTATAAGAACTAACATGCGAACTATTCTAAAGTTTGTATCACGATCGATCAGTTTCGTTGACTCGTCCTTAACGGTTTATATAGTCGATTAGCGTTGGCTGCTGGAACGGCGTTTTGTTGACTCGGCGAGTCTTTGGCGAGTTCCTCGGGTTCCGGAGTCGAGGGTTGTTTCGCTATCCAATCAAGAGCTCTCTGTATGGCTGGCGGTATTGGCGGCGGTGTTGGCACGTGAGTACCCGCTACTTGAGTACCAAATTCGTCGGCGGTCCAGCTAATTGCTATCGGAGTACCATCTGGAGCATTATACTGTACGGATCCTTGAATCAGCTGAGTTTCAGACGGCGTGCCGACGTACTTTCGGCTTCCGGTCTCCGTTTGCACAATACCGCCTTCGGTCTCATAAGTGAACGAATAGTGGCCACGATTGTCACCAAGGTTCCGGTTTTCGCTGACGATCTTTTCCGGTTGCCGGAAATATTCCTGGCAGTGAGCCACTGCGATAAGCGTAAGGAAGACCTGAAAGGTGAAGATACGTTCAGAATCGCCTTAAGAAACAATCGAATGTGAGAAGCAAGACTAAACGATACCAAAGTGCCCTGAACGAAGACAGATAAATATTTGACGCTACGTACGAACGAAGTCTAGAGAATAAAGCTACCGTGGATGTATGTTATACCACTATGGGGGATGACGGCAAACAGCTATATAGCCAAACTCGAGGCCTATTTGAGCTAGTTATCCTACGCTCCGTGGTTCGTTAGAAAGGAAGAAATAGGAAAAGACCTAAACGTCGTCACACTATGGTAACCGGCAATCGCAAGGAAAAAGACGAGAACGCGCGCTAATCTGTTCTGTAAAGTATCCGGTTAAAAGAACACACCCCGCAGACTTAACAAACAAGTAAATATCTGCAAACGATTCAGATCGACCGATCTTAATATAGATAATGACGTTGTCTCGAAAGAAACGCTGTCTATTTTGCCACGTTTAAAGCGATTTATAAGAAAATATTCAAAATTACGAGGATGAAATAAATTTTTAGAACGATGCTGCTTTTCTTTTAAAACTTGTAGGAAAGAACAAAATTTGGTCGATCGAATTACTACTTGTTAATTAATTATCGTACCAATTGTAATATCAATTATTAGTAAATTCTCTGTTTCTTCAAAATTCAAATCGTTAAATCCGTTTATCGCGAAGATGTTTCTACTTTTACTTTGACATCAATTCGCAAAGTTGATTGAAATTCTCTTCGTCGCACACCCGTCAAATCATTTTATTAATGTTCGGTTAGTCGAAAAACACGCTTAACGTTCTTAATGTTCGCTCTCAGGATGCCAATGGTATTTCGATAGCAGCTGTTTATTCAAGTAGATAATCAATAGCAAAATTATAGAGAGTTATCGTTAGCACGAACGCATCGATGTTCGATGTGAGGCAAGCTGCATTATACATAACGATTGCCTAAGAAAGCTCGGTAAGATCGTAATGGTTGTACGTATTATCCACGCGCGTCAAACGTATTGAAAAATCGTTAAATTTTTAATCGGCAAAAATGTTTACTTAAAATCTTTTCTTTAAAATCGATTCTCGTTTGAAATATTGTAAGATACTGTAAAGTTAAATAGAACTTCGCTGTCTTCCTACTCTATCTTTTCTCGTTTATATTTTTACATCTTCCTTTGTCTGTACGTATTCCTTTGTTTTTGTCAGTCGTCCTTTATATCCGATTCTTAGCGATCGAACCGAAGCGTAACTATGGAACGTTAAGAAATAAAAGTCGATACAGCTATGCTTTAATCTTCGTTGCGTCTGTCCTGTAAATCCGTTGAAACGCCTTTCCCCGTGAAAGGTCAGGGCAAGACGAATGCGTTAGTAGGTAGGTCAGAATAGTCATTACGATTGTAAGCAGTAAAAGGGACGAAGAAAATCTGACTCTAATGCCGCAAAAAACTGTTCAACCTGGTTCAATCGATATTCACCGTGCGAACTGGAAGAAAATTTGTCAGAAGAAAGATGCGGTAATATACAAAATTTATATTCGTTACGTCGCTCGAAACTGTTTTCGTAGACTCCCTTTCATTGTCGTATAATACATAATTTAAGTTAAAGTACCGAGTAATTTTATAATTAATCAAGTAATTTGAATAAATATTTATGTTTATAAGTTTTTGTAGAAAATGATGGAGAAAGTAGCACAGAAAAAGGAAAGTGCGACCGCTTTACGACTGTATTTAAAACGCTATTCGTGTTGATTTCGTAGAAAGATCTAGACATTGTTACGTACATTATATTAATAAAAGAAATAATTAAATGCAAACTGTGCAAAGTTTCCTAGTAGAATTGTATGTCACGTAAGGAAGCATTGAACCTCGTACGCGTTTGCTTATGCATCGGCAGCATTCATCTCGAAATGTGAATCATACTGGACGTTCAAAGAGCGAGGAAAATTTCTATCGATTGTCAGAAATTGTAAATACAATTTTAGAACATGCTCGATTCGCGTTGAATATCAAACAAATTGGACGCCTAATAAAACGCTTAAACAAACGATTCGATATCACTGACCTCGTCGCGTTGAATATTAATTACCTTTGGAAATTTCGATCTCAAATTGTTAGGTTTCGACCCTCGTTTGCATCGCGAAGCAATAAACGAGAGAGGAAATTGAACACGGCGTAGGATAGGGCAAGAGTGGCACGAGGCAAAAGAAGATACTTACCAAAGGACGCATGTTGCCGAAATGACGCGACGGGACACGTGCCTGTGCAACAACACAACGCTCTCTCGAGAAAGTGCGATGTTACGATGCGTGTGAACGATGGAGATAAGTCTGCGTCAGATAAAAAGGCAACGTCACATATAGAGCGTCGATGTTCTCCCGATGGTTGCCGGCGTGAAGTTCGTGAGCAACTCTTGGACTGTTGGGGGCACAGCCGACCTTTATACCGGCGAGTCTACACAAGCCAGTTGCCAGCCTTTACATAACCCGAGAAAGTTTATTTCGGGATATCCACGTCTCGCTCTAGAACACTTCTAACAGCGAACGATCCACACCCCCGTAGAAATAAAAAAAAAAGGAGCAGAGATGATCGGTCCTTCGATCGTACCTGCGCGCGGCTTTTTAACGCGATTTCACCGGCCACTGTACTCGCGGCACCACGGTCATCCGTGGCTTTTCCCGTCCCAGTCCAATACCAGGAGAACTTGCGTAATCTCTCACTTGCGTAATAATCGCGAGTATTCTGGTATCTTCTCCTTTTTCCTTCCCGCCAATCCGAACAATGCACCGGAAGATAAAATGATTATGGTTTATTTCTTTGTACCCGGAATGAAGCTGACACCGATTTTGGAGATCCGCTCTTGGTCCGTTCGCGTATATGCGTCATTCGACGGACGAAACTTTCCGGTAAACGTCGATTCGATAAACGACGAAGATTTATGTAATTTCAATGTGATCGAGACAGCCATCATTACCAGATAATGGTAAAGCGCTGATATTCGTGGTTATTTAATCGATTACCCGACTAGTGGGGGGAAAAAAAAAAAAAGGTAAAGAAAGCTTTCTACTACTTGATTCTACTACTGACGCTACCTTTTTAGTACCGTACTTATATTCTATGTAAATACTTTGCAAGCATCGTCAGACGCTTAATAAAACTTTATGAATAAATTCATGAAATATTTCGGATTATCGATAAAGATGAAAACAAAATGCGCTCAAAAAAGCTTGATATATGTTCGTGTGGGCTTTAATGTCAAATGCAAACGAACCTTTATATGGTAGCTTGAAAACATCTTAACTCACAATCTCATGGTATTGTAGTTACAATCTAGTGTGCATCGTGAACGACACGATAAATAAATTTCTCATCTTGGTTAATACCGCGCGTCGCCATCGTTAAATTCTTTCAACGTGATTTATATGTATTGCGTTATATTACAATATCATGATCCTGAGGAGTATCAGATTATATTAAAAAGACCGACAACATATTTGAAGAAACGATGATAATTCGATACGCCATGTTCCGAGTAAAAAATTCAAAGACAATTACGTAGCATTGGAATTATTATTGTGCTTGTCTTTACATAGCAAAGATGCAATCGCAAGGTAGTAGCGGAACGAATTGAGATTTCTTCATCGGATCTCATTTTCATAGCTCTATCTAATTCACAATTCTGAATAAGAAGTTTATGTATCATAGAGTTAATTGTTTTACACGATGATCGCTAAGCTAAAAATTGCTTACACTTTTTTCCTTTTTTTTTTTTTTTTTTTTTTTTTTTTTTTTTTTTTTTTTTTTTTTTTTGAAGAAGCAGAATGAAACACTCTTCGGGAACACGCAAATCCTGACTTTTAAATGTTTGAAAATAATTTCCAAAAGATAAATATAACAAGCACGGTAAGAAAACGTGATAAGATCTTGGAAGCTGTTGTTTGTTGAAAGTTGTTCAAATTAGTTCGACGACATGATATTTCTTTTTGCGAAACACACATGACTAGGATCGTTTTGTCTTCGTTAGAAACTAGAATCTGCAGAAAACGAAACTGTTTACTCGGTCGTAAAATACGCTGAGCTCACATTATTGAGTTACAAGTAAGCAAGAAATGTTACGTTCGGCTGTACCTGTTATTTATCAGGAGGATAATGACATCGACTCGACGTCTCGAATGCCCGTTACTTGCACTTCTGTGGGAATTGAACTCTACGAATACGAGTCCTTGGCACAGTGATCCTAACGGCGTGCTACGTGCGACAACCAGCGTACATATAATTGCATTAACCGCTTCCTAATATATGCAAGTCAATATTTATCTTTGCGAATGGAATATCTTAGATGAAAGACAAAAGATTGTTGTACGTTTCTAATAAAAAGAAATAAAAACGATTTCTAACAGTAATGAACATTTACAAACTCGTTCTCATTCCTCTTGAATCTTGTCTTAATAACGATTTCATATTTATTTATGCGTTTCGTTATTGGTTCGCTAGAATCTGCATACCAGGAACTGCAAGAAAATTTGTAAGAAAAGGTTTGCGAAAGAGATACTTTCGTTAATACATTTCGACAATGTAAAACGCATTGTTGGGAGGACAGGTTTTGGATTTAAAAATGTACGAATAAAATCATCATCTTTCACAGGGAAGATACGAGGATCAATATTACAGTTATAGTAAACATTTATCAAGAGATATACATAATGTAACTTACGATTCGAGAAAATTGATTATTTAAAAACAAATAATACAATTTACTGTAAGAAAAAGGTAGGAATGGGTGGTAGTAGTATTGTATAATAGTATACATTAGTAGTATACATTAACCGGTAATGTCCAGCTCGACAAGCCGTTGATACTCCTTTTGTTTTTACGAGCAAACCAACTTTACGTTATTGATATTGTTGATCCTACTACATTTCACATTATATCAATCGTTATTGCAGTCGTAAAAGTTACAGTTAACTAATCACATATTCTCTTTCTAATTGACAAGTAGACATGACGTGCGTACAATTGTGTGTATATACATATACCTTGTAATGAATATTTCTATGAATATTTCTTACGTGCATAAAATTATCGAGCGAAATGTTTAGGTGACTTTACAAGAATATTTGTGTATATGTATAGATATTCTGATCTGTATATATATATATATAGGATTACTAAAGTTTATAAAATTTGGAAATAAACTTTATATTTCAACCTTGTTATTTTACGAACTACGCGAATAACGTAGAAAAGTAAATTAAGAAATACTTCATGTCCGTTTCTTGATCAGACACTGTAAGTTGAAGTTAACGTGGTAAGTTGACGTCGAACGTTTGAAACATTTTACGTGTTATTATACATTATATCGTGCCGGTACATTGATTTGTTGATTTAGTACGACACGAACTACATCGTTTAACTTGTACCCGACATTTTAACTTTCTACATTACAGTACTACCGTACATCCTTACCTCGTGCGCATAATCGTGATATTTTCGGTGAAGCAAAATTGCGAAACAGGAACGTACCGAAATAAATTGTTTGATAATCTTTCGAATAATAAGATTTATTATATTTTATTGTTTAATTCTATTATTCAATGTTATTAAACCACTTTAATAGTAACCCATGTCTGACTTGTCTCACTGATTCCATTGCTGTACAAACGACATTGCAGTAGAATGGGTTGTCTATCTACAGGCAATAGCACTGCTCGATTAATAATGATTGGCGTCTTCGTTCTGTTATGGATAAAATTTATACTTTACAGAACAATATTATACCTAATAGAATTATTATTTATTACCTTTGTTTGTTAAATATTTGTGCATCGACGTGTCCTTGTTAAAAAATCCTTTCACAGGATCGTATTAAAATTATATTACGTATCATGAAATAAATAACAGTAATATTCCTTAAGAATAACATGTAATATTTTCTGTATTGCTAAAAATATTATGCATATTAATTTTTTTTTTATTTAATATACGACGAGTTTCCTAATTTATTATCAAATCATTATAGAAAAACGATACATATTAAAATAAATATACTTAATTAGATAATCCTTATCACATAAAAATTATCTTTTCCACATGACTGATTGAAACCAAATTTGCAGTCGAATTTTATAAATTCGTTTACGTTTGAAAGAATATTCGCGCACGAACGCATTTTCTGAAACGTCGAATTAGACAGACTGCTGTTCGATCTTAACTTTCACGGAGACGAAGATTTTGAAAGACTTTCTTTTTCTTATCTATCTCTTCTATTTACATTCACTCGAGTCATTCTCATCTACGTCGTGATTACGATACTTAGAACCCTTTTCTAACGAAGTTACCGAATAGTATTCGTAAAATACCGCTTTATCTTCCATCGCTCGCCTTCGCAAACCCTCGACTTTCTTCCCATCCGTTGCACTTTGGAAGACCCATCGATCATATCAACTAACGGCAAGAATCGCGTAGAGCGTCGATCGATTCAGCTACTAGAAAATTATAGTGAAGTTAGATCGCTACGTAGTGGGAGTGTTAGCCTGACGAAAACTCACGAACGATTCCGACAGAGGTGCGTCAGGTCCGAGTCCCAACTTTCGTATCACTAGTACTCGTAATGTCCACAAGAAGGCACTGTCAATTGAAAACGCGATAGCCATGCGTGTGTTTGTCACGGTTGCTGACGCAAGATCGGCATACACAACGCCGTTGTGACGCGACGTCGACGTATAGTAATCGCGTGCAGCCGCGACAACGGTCGTTCCGATTTTCGCGACTATTCCACCGGGACGTATTTCACGTTCCCAAACGGCCACTGAAACTTTTGTCAATCGCAAAACGTCACAGTTCCACGTGGACGATCGCGCAGACCTGTTATCAACTCTCTGTACATCGATGGATCTC
The DNA here is from genome assembly GCA_014737525.1 of Bombus difficillimus. NCBI lineage: Eukaryota > Metazoa > Arthropoda > Insecta > Hymenoptera > Apidae > Bombus > Bombus difficillimus. The sequence continues at coordinate 234,063 of JACXIT010000243.1, read as the reverse complement.
GGTGACTTCGTTGGAATGCAATCGATCCGGTCGAGGCCCTCTTCGATCTGACAGGTACTGACTCGATAACACGTGATCTTCGTAGCTTCGTTGATGTACGCGTATCTTTGTCTCATAATATGTATTTTTGTGTGACATTTTGCGCTAAAAGTATCAAAAGTATACGTCTTAATTTTTGTTTCTCGTTTGCTACATGCTCGCTGTGTTTACCGCATGCTACAAGAAGAACATTCTGTTCGAATTAGTTTTGAATGAATCGTTGCGTCGATTCAGAGCTGATGTTTTCATTCAACACGGTGCTTATAAATTTCGGGAAAAGACGACAGATTCTGAGTCGTAACTGGAGGCCGTCACGTCGTACGATCTTCGATATCATCACGGTAAATCTTAATACGACGCGATTAAAGGTGCTTCATACGCTTTATCTTTGTGTACGATTGCGTTATAAGTACAAGCGTATGTTGGTAAATGGGTCCATCGCGTGAGATAAAAATAATTACACGTATGGTAATTAAAATCTTTATTGGTAATAATAAATTATCGTAAAAAAAAATTGATAATTCGAAGTTTCAAGCGACTGTGATACAAACACGAAGAGCGCAAAAGTCTCGAACAAGTTTATCGTTGCAATCGTGTAAGGTAAGAGTCGAATCTGATCGAATCTTTCAACGAATTGTCCGTGAATGTTTTCGCGTTTCCTTACATCAATGAAATTACCGGAAGTTCGTGCAAGTATTCTGTGTAGACTCTTCTCTGCACACACAGGCAAACACAGGCACACACACACACACACGTCGCCTCTTTCTCCCTCTCTCACCTGAGCTGACTCGATCGCTACTTCTATGTGTGTGTGTGTGTGTTTCTCTCTCTCTCTCTCTCTCTCTGTATGTGATTCTCCTCTTCTCTCTTTCTTCCATTAGATCGCCATGCCATCATGAATGCCACGGACAGCAACAGCGGCGTCAACGGCAACGACAGCAACAACACGATCGCGGGCAAGACGAATGCGCACGGCAACAGTGTTCGTCTGCAGAGCGTGATCGGCAAGCAGAGCAGCTGCGTGCGCAAGATGAGCACGATGCCGGAGGAGGAGGATACCTCGGACGATATGGATCCTGATGTGATAAGGATAGAACACCAGCACTATCAGCATCATCAGCATCACGACGTCGATTCGGATTCACCGTCCGAGGAAAGGGGTCGTTTACTGAGCGCTACCGAGTCGACCGCTCGAAAGATCACCATTACCCCTACGAGCTCGAGCAACCTGCACTGTAACGGCACTGTAAAGAAAACCATCCCTCGAAACGACAGTAGCAACAGCATCCACGAAAAAACGTACTCTCGACTTCAACAATCAAAGTCAGGGGATCAGGTCGGTCAAACGGAGAATAGGCTGCATCGCGACGTTCCACAGGGTATACTTAGATCCGTTCGAGGGATCGACTCGCATGGTACACGACATCGCTGCTCCAGCGTAAGATCGGTGAAATCTAATCCGACGATGGATGAACATCAGCACCAGTATCATCCACCGGCGGCCAGCTGGGCATCGATCGTGTTCTCTGATGGAAACGGGCAAACCCACGTGCGAGCGCTTCCCGATTCCGTCTCTATACGCTCTCTAGCATCGATCGGCATGGGTTCTTCCAACGGCCGGAAGCTCACGATACGTAGAGTTCTCACTTCGCCGTCGGAGCTGCTTAACATGGTACATCCGCCGCCGTAAGTGAGCTACATTATCTAACGTGCGCGTCTCGGCGAGAAGCGTCGGAAGGAGCGGACTATGAATCATGTTCCGCAGTTCCTCCTTCTCCAACTTCCTGCATGCGGTTTTCATTCGATGCCTTTACGCTTGCCGGAGCTTACGCTTTGCTCTATAGCGAGGATTACTGCTCGTTGGCCGGAAGAGGATTCGGTTCGGCAAGACTAGGCTAGGCTGATGAAGTTTGATAAGATAGCCGTTATCTTGCCGTTAGCTACTCTATAGTTACGATGTTGTTCAGTGATAATTGGTAATTGGCGATGTTAGATGGGGATGATTGATTGTTATTGTTTGTTTCTCTACGTAACGGGGTAACTCGGACGAAGTCGGCAACAGAGATAGCTTTAACGATGAAGTAAGTTTACTTTGATTGAAACTTGTTTAAACCATGCTTCTTCCAACGAACGTTTTTAACAAAGTATATATATATGACAATATATCTAGCGGTAAATGTTATCGTACGATGTATCGTCTATGTTACGCTAATAAAAATCTCGTTGCGATACAACTTATCGCAGTTATATGTAGATTATACGTTTCATACGTAGTTTAGTTTATACGTGGATTGTACGATGTAGGAAACAGAAGATATCCACTAAATGTTACATTTCGATGACTCATCGATGTACTGAAAAAAAGAAAAAGATCGAATCGCAAGTCAAAAAAAAGTCAGAATATTTCCAAGAAGTAAAAAATAATGTTCGTTCTTCATGGTTCTCGAATGATTCACATTTGCCGCCTAACGATAAAGACAAACAACAGAAGAAGCTGTTTTCTTTTTCTGCGGTAGCTTAGCTCCATAAAAGTAAGACCTGTGATGCATTTGGTTCGGTTGGCTCGTAACACGCATCTCGCGATATATAGTTCTCGATAACCAATAACCTTCGTTTCAGTTATCTTCGCGTACTTAAACTTCTCTTCGTTAGACAAATATCGGCGAGTAGTATCTAGCAAATTGCATTTCGAGTTAAGAGTGAACTGCACTTCGGATCTAGTAACACGTAAGTCAGAGGCAGTGGGAATATAAGTTATTATCTCGGAAATTGTTTAAAACGCGCTGGCGATGTAAACCAAGCTGTTGTGCTTGTCTAAGTCAAGATTTCGGTGGCAAGAGATGCCGCGTACGTCCGAACTGCTTGTAAAGCATGGTCTCGTCATCCAGGCACTGCAATTCCAGCGTATTGTCCCAGAGACGTAAGTGGATAATAGGTGTACAATGTAAGTCCATACTTTTGTTATAAGTAGGTGTTCATGCGGTATATTGTTGTAGCTGCCTCGCTTCCTCCATTGAAATCGGAGTGGTCCGTTTAAAGAGTCGTAATTGCTGTTCCACATACGAAATTTCTATAGGCCGCGGTAACGAATTCAACGCGAAACGACTCGCCTAATTACCCGTGTTGACTTCGCCTGCAGTTAGCAGATTTTAAACGGATCTATTTATCGTTAAGAAGCAAATATTTGCGATTAGAGAAAAATGAATTCAACTTGAGGCTAACGTATAGCGAGTTTGATGAAATTTGATAGGTATTTTGCTTGATTAATTTAGCTTTAATTCTCGTCGAAAGTCAATTTCTCGGTCGAATGTTAGAAAGCGTAGTTTGTATTTTCGTCGAATTATTTAGTTATTCCTTGTTACGTTTCATCGACGGTTTTTGAACATCGAACAATCGGTAACATTTAAAATGCTGTTCAATATAGATTTTTTTTATTAATTTTATTCTATTAAACTTGTCCTCGTCTTTACGATTCGTTATAAGAATTATCTGGATAAAATTCATACAAATTTTTAAATTCAGTTTTCAAATCATCCATTAGGAGGTCAAATACGGGAGATGAAGAATTACGTAGGACGCAATTTAAACTTTTTTCTCAAGTTAAATAATCAGGTTTCGCTAAGTTCAATCGGTATTAAAACATTTGAAATATTCGAGAAGAAAACGGCTGTAGGGACAAAATATTTGCCTTTATATCCAAATAACTTCAAAGCATTATACTAATAACAAAGTGTTTAATTAGACGCGTGATAAACGAGTTTACATATCATAAATCGATTGATTCCAATTTCAGTTATGTCATGCACAATCCTTATGTAAACGCGCTTAATTACCGTGATATGCTAACCAAATATTAATTTTTTTGTTTGATTTGTTTCCCGCTAAAATTTACTGTATAGATAGGACGCACGGTTAATAAAATTTACTGAATTCGTAATATCATAAAAATTAATTGTAATCGTCGTGCAATTGTTGATTATTCTCTGATCACTAGCGTGCATTCCGTATTTAAATTATTAAAATATTATTAAACAAATTATTAAAATATTATTATTCTTCCTAGAATAAATTCGTTTATCATGGACTATCTAATATCTCAAAAGTGCTACACAGGGTGATATTGTTTTTTTGTAATTGTACGGTTTTTTTTTTTTCGTCGACATTCGTAGATTTTCAATCTACGCGCAAATCGTTAATCCAATTCGTTATCGCGTCTGGCGAACCTGCAGGTTAAATTTCACACGATGACGGCAAAGATTTAGAATTCTATTTTTACGACAGCTGTTCCTACAGCTGTTAACGCGCTTGCAAACAAAACAACGTCGTAATTATGCTGCAATGGATGTTGTGTCTTCGTTTGTAATTTAGTTATGACACGTATATGTATATGTAATAACTTATTGTTATTACCCTGCAGGTCGCGCATAGCCATTACGCATTGTTTTTACATTACGAAATGCCCGAGGAATTTGCACAGGTGTGTCGTATGTATTATCGTGCTCTGTCAATTGCCATAACTCTCGCCGTCATAGTACGACGTCGCTTCTGCATCTACCGCGTCGGATACCATGAACACGATAAACTCGTAAAAATTCTTCTTCATTCTTGCCGCTTATATAATACACGGGTATCAAGGTTGTTCGTCGCTACGGTTGTAGGTACCCCTGTTTCGCACGATCGTTAATCATAATAAGGACCCCTCGTGGCTCGATTTTCGTTCTTTCTTTTTTTTTCTTTTTTTTTTTTTCTTCGTTGGCGTTCATCAAAATAAATGCGCGATAAATTTTCACGTCCTCCTAACGATTATGATAAATCAAACACGTAAACCTCCGTTGGTTTAGGATCCTTGGTTCTAGAAGAAACGACGGATACGGATAACCGGTTTGTCATAAGTTTCGTAAGTACATAGAAACACGTACGTAGAAGAGAAGAATTTCTGAATGCAGCTTAAATGGAACTCGAAATACTTTCCATCGATTTTTTAACCATGGATGTTCCGTAAAATATGGTGTCAATTAGTATTATGCCTGACGTGTTTGACAGAAGGCGTGTCGTCTTCGGATCGACAAATAGAACGTATATCGAGAGATTGATAAACTTGCATAATGTCGTTCGTTATACGCTCCGTGTAAACTGATTGTCCCTCCAATATCTAATTTATGTCAAGTGCGTTCGAACTGTTTTGACATTTCTAACGATGTACGTGTAATGGAATAGCATGTTAAAATTAGAATATGACTTGTTTCAATGATAAAACTATACGTATATACAGTACGGAGATACTGTATCTGTTCTCAGACAATCTTTATTATTTCTATTTTTTTTAACAAAGCAGTTAAACAAGGGGGATTGTATTAATTTAAACTGGAATATACGACATGCGTTGTTAATAATCGATAAACAATTTTTAATTATATCTCTAAAATCGGTTTCTAACAAATATATATGTCTATGTTCTACTTTCTAAAATCTACGATAGTTAGATAGAATAGTTATAATTATACAAAATATTTGAAAATATCTTGGTCTTTTTTAAAAATAAGGTATCGATCTCCTGCATTTTCGATTAATTGTACTGCAAAATTTGATACGCTCTGTACCTTTGAATAACGTAATTCACACATCGAAGTTTCTATTTCTACGTAATAATCTACAATATGGATATCGATCCGATTTCAGATCGTTCGAGGATGATCTGTCCGTGTGTACCAGCTTCGATGATGCTGAAGATGACGCTGAAGACCCCGGGGACTACAGGCAATCGAGACGCCCACACTGGGCCAACAAAGTTCAATTTGTCCTTGCTTGTATTGGTTACTCTGTTGGTCTCGGAAATGTTTGGAGGTTTCCTTACCTATGTTACAAAAGTGGCGGTGGTGAGTATCTGCATACGTTTACATAATTTCACTCGGAAGGATAACAAGCTTTCTCTCTCTTCGAGAAAATTTCACTTTTACTCGAGTCGAAATCTAGCAACGTAGAGTCTGTAATAGATTTATGTTCTACTATTTCTAAATAGCGATAAAAGGTTAAGTAAAAGTCGAGATAAACAAATAGAATCTAGAATGAATAGTAAAATCGGGCAAGTGTAATTGCAATTACTTCGAGTAAGTTTGATCGCCTCTCTCGTAATATGCACGATACGTATAAGATATATGCTTTGATCGCGTATTTATTTTCGCGACAACGCTTCAAGCAGATGGTTTAAAACAAATTTGTACGTGCTAGATTGCCGTTGTGACATACATACGCTCGCTATAATTAGTGTGCCAGTGATAAGAATACGTGTTTAGTATAGTCATTGCTGGTGCTAGACGTGACGCTTAAATAAAGAACGAACGAATAATTATCGAAAGAAAATTTTTGTAAACCAATACGTTGCGTAATATGTATGAGTTTTCAGTCTTGTAGCGCTGCCTGAGAGAGGACGTTGCAAAAAATTTCACGCGTACCTGTAACTTTGTACTCATTTCGTAGTTCGCTTTAGTAAAAAAAAATCGAGACTATAACTGTTTTATTTTAATATAAACGAGTGTATAGAAAATGTATAGAAAAAGGAAAATGATATATTCAATACTCAATGTTATTCTCCTGTAACATGTAACTGACTTTTCGTGCAGAGGCGCGCATTAGTGCGCGATATATCGCATATCTTGTACCATGACAATAAAGGTGTCGCGCGTTCAAATTAAAGCTCGTATGGAACTGTTTAATATTTATCGCGGTACGGAGTCATTTTTTTCTAAACGTGTACCTAAAATAGTAGGAAAATAAATACCGAAGTATTACCTTTCTAATTGCAAAGCAGAAGACAAAGGAGGCGATAGTTTTCCATAAAAATATTCTCGCGGATGGTCTGAATGTCAGCTGTCAAGGGCGTTCCGCGGTCATTTTTCTGCAACATCCCTCTTTGCGCGACATTATACCAAACATATTCAGAGCAAGGACATGCATTCTCTCTGTTCGGCAAGCCGTAACACGAGTGCGTATCTTGTTACCGGTAATTTTCAAAGTCCGAGACCATCTCGACCAAGTCCGGACATGGAGCAATTCGCCCGCGGAACTTGATACATGACCTTGCCGGAACGTAGCTAAACCGGCGAGCATCGTAAATGATTTCAATGACACCGGTGGAAATAATCGGTCAAGTATCATTTCGACCAACCGTTCGTTAAATTGGATGACCGGAAAACCAGAGCGTGTGGTACGGTTTGATTTCAACCTGGCCAACTAGCATGCCTCCTTTAATAACAAACTGCGATCGATCCCGCTGACCAAAAGACTCGGTTAATTGTCACGAGCATCTCTGAATCGAAGTTGGAAGTTGCAACACCAAATTAACATTTAGACATAATGATTTTCGAGTGATTATTGCTGGTTATTTTCGTTTATAACGGAATGATTGGGGTTAGGATCTATAACTAAAAGTTTGATTGCTTATAGCAAAAAGGGATATAATTAATTAGAATCTCTCTTTTAACGTCAAATCCGCGAACGATACAAATATAAATAAATAGTATAACGAGGTACTAGTAAAATGTAATAACACAGTTGAAAAAGAATGAATAGATATGTAATTTATACATATGCCTATCGCATAACGTTATAGCGGGTCCACGAAACCAAATTTATTTATGCGCGAGATTTGAAATAACAGTTTTTAATAAAGATAGAGAAGCGTGGCATTTTTTACTTATGAAAGAGATCATACTTTGCGCATCGTATAAATATTTCATTTTCCCAAAAAGATATAAAGAATCTTGAAAAAGCGTTGACTGAAACGGAGATTCATAGAACACGAGATAAAGTACTCTGATTTGCATGTGGCTCGTTGGCGCATTTATGCGGCCGGTGTTCATTTACGTTTTCATGGAAAAATCCACGCTAAAAGGAAGTAGTGAAAAACTCGACGAAAATTAACGTTATCACTTCTGCTTAGAGAGATACATATATTTACAGTGCCTGCTGAATTGTCACGTTCAAATATCCGCCTCTGATCAAACAATGAAATGCTGCGACTTGCGAGGCTATCCCTACGCTCGTTAATTTTACGAAATACGAAGAACATTCGACTAGTGGACACCAAAGATAGATACGAGAAAATTAAAAAATTCTTTTAGAAATCACAATTGAAGAAAAATCAATAGAACGATTATGTTGTTAATTAAATTGCAGCGTGAATCACGAAGTCAAATCAGACTGCTGCCTGATTTGTTCGACTAGCACGATACAACATTCGTAGAATTAATTTACATGTGCGTGAGATGCAATGATACGACACGAATTATTTCAGTGCTACAACCGGAAACGATAATCGCCGTAGTATGTAGAAAATGAATTCGAAATATTGCAACAGGTATTTCTTAAAATTTGTTATAAAATATTTTCTAGAAAAAATTAATGAGAAAAATTTGAATTCGAAACGCTGAGACAAAAGAGCGATCAACTGTTGCGAACTTTTGCCTTCCTCCGAGAGAACGCAAATATGCATATTCTAATATATTTAACCCATCTAGTTAAATCGTCTATCTTTCAGCTGTTTCTAACTTTGTCTAATTGTTTCTAATCAATTGCGTGAGTAACGTTGGTTGTCTGAAACATTGTGCAGTAACACGGAAATGTGCTTCCGTATCTATTACGGTATCCGGTTGAGAGAAAGAAGCGAATAAATTTGCTCAGTTCGAGAAATTGTAGGATCTCGCGGCATTAGCCACCACTCACGAGGCTAATCAATACGAAATATGACAGTATTTGGAAACGAGATTCGTGCGTATACAATCTGTCGTTAAAAGCAATAACGCGTTTCAGCAATTTGGCCGAACTAAATGCTTGTTCCCAAATTAAGTCGTAATCCACCGGACTGTGATCGTCGTTTATTACGAATAAAGAGTTACATCCAGTGACCTTGTTACTGCCCACAGAATGACGATTAACGAGGAGTACTATTACGTACGAGTCGTGTTTAATGCAACCTTTAATATATCCACATTACACGCAGATTTAGTAACAACGTTTTTATTTCACGAACATATTATGGATTATAAAGGGATTAGAAAAGGTAGGATTAATCCACAGGAATGCCAGGTCGTACACTACGACGACGAATTATAAACATTATATGTAATTACATTTTATAGAATGTACAATAATATATGCTTAAATAATAATATTAATAGAATTAACAATAATATATACTTGGATAAAATCCTTTCGATATCCGTCTCTTTCGAACTCGAAATAAATTTAAAGTTCAAAGTTCAAAATCATTGTCATTGTCATGAACGCTGGCTTAAAATACTTAATTAGGTAAATTAGGTAAATTCATAAAACTTCGATCTCATAGATTTTTTATCTCGTTTGTGAAGTTTCGCTGAAATATATAGGATTTTTTCAGGGTTTTCAACAATTTTTAATTAACGGAGTTATAGAGAGCCTGCTGTTTTTTTCTATTTTGCAGTAAATATAACTTATATAGAGTGCCCCATTTAAATCGACCAGTTTCGCAACTATTAACGATACGAGAAACAGTTTCAGATATAAATTAAAAAGCTTCGATCGACGGTATAATCCGCACTGGTATTGGTTCCCTTGTGGATGGACGCATAGAAGAAACACGAGGGTGATTTAATTTGTATCTGAAACGTTTCTCGGTATCGTTATACGTTTAGGAAAATAATGCTTATAAATCACTACATTGAAATTATTCTTAAACGTTTCAAAAATTTTTCAGGGGTGTTCTTGATACCTTACTTCCTAATACTCATAGTATGCGGGGTACCGTTATTGTACATGGAACTTAGTATCGGACAATTCACACGACGAGGACCGATCGGTGCTCTCGGTCAAATTTGTCCCTTATTTAAAGGTATCGTATCAACAGTTTATTTCTATCGTAGAATACTATAACGTTAGTCTTATTTATGATAAAGATATAGTACCCTTTGATAAAACAATCGCTTTCTTTCAAAGCTGAAAAACGATTAAATAAGATATAAATATTTTAGCGACAGAATTCATTTTGAATATTTCCTGTCTTCGTTTCTTCGGAGTCAGTACACATTTGCAAGATACATGTATTTTATTACCGAAATTCTGTTGACAGTAGCACGATCGTTATTCGCTAATCCTTCCATAATATTAGAAAGCGAACAAAAACAAATCGATTTTGTGTTTTTAAAACAGGGGCTGGCTTGTCTTCGGTAGTAATATCATTTTTGATGTCAACCTACCATAATGTGATAATAGCCTACGCCATATATTATTTCTTTGCGGCGTTCAGAGCAAAGCAACCGTGGTCTGAGTGCGGCAACTCATGGAACACTCTGGCATGTTGGTTACCTAGTTACAGTGCCGTCGATAATAGAACAAGACCAAACGCTTCTAGAACGCCGGCCGAAGAATTTTTTGAGTAATTTTTTTAGTTACGAAATTAGTTATCGGTCACGTATTTCGAGTCATTCTGACTTTTTAAATAAATTCCTACAGGTCAGAATAGTTTCGTCAATATTAATTACAACTGTTTAGAGTATTTAATTATAATCATTTAGAATTGATTATAAATTGTGAATATTCATTTCTTTTTTCTTTTTTTTTTCCCCCCCCGTGTCTTTGGCAATTTAGCAACAAAGTTCTTCAAATTAGTAATGGAATCGAAGATTCCGGGGCCTTAAGATGGGAGCTTGTTGCTTGCCTGATTACTGCCTGGATTATGGTATATTTCTCCGTTTGGAAGTCTATAAAATCGTCGGCACAAGTGAGATACCTGACCGCGACTCTGCCACTTGTTTTAATCGTCGTCTTCCTCATGCGGTCCCTTACCCTCGAGGGTGCTGACAAGGGCCTGCAATTTTTCTTTCACCCTCGTTGGGAGCTGCTTGGCGACGCAAAGGTAACCCAAGAACTCTTTCTTCGCTCTTTAAAATATACTCCGTAATAGTCGCCTTGACAATGCACGCAAGATCCGAGTTATTTTAACGCGACGGTCGAAAGTTAACGAGGAATATAGCTCATTTTATTTACACGTTTCAAGTATCTTTATCACCGTTAATACTCTAACTTGTATTCATTGTTCTGTTAATCGTTCAATTAGAAAAAGCATTCTGACAAAAAGCATTAGCTTATACTTTTATCGATATTAACCAAGTTGGATAATGTAACATTTTTTTATATTACAATCTTAGTTTTGTGTACTCCACATAAATGTAAATGTAAAACTATGGTAACTTTCTCATGAAATTATCGTGTTGTGTATAGGTTTGGATCTACGCAACCGCTCAAATTTTCAATTCTGTAGGCATAGCGTTTGGTTCGATGATATGTTTTGCCAGTTACAACAAGTTCCATAACACCATCCTAGTGGATAGCGTGGCTGTTTCTCTCATAAACGCGTTCAGTAGCCTACTCGTTGGAATATTTTCATTCGCAACCATCGGCAACATCGCTCTCGAACAAAATATGTCTGTCGAAGCTGTTTTAACAGATGGTACGTAAAAACATCTATCTCGTACTTAGCAATTAATCTCGGTCTTAATATTACGTTACAAATAGCATATTCCAATAAAATGTTTTAATGTCAGTGATGTGTATACTATTTTGAATACGATGACGCTAATGAAATTACCGTTTCTTGTTAACATTCTATATCTCTTTAACGCGTATCGTTACCGATAAAAATAAAACTTTATCGTCTCAGAACGCACGATGTGCGAAAATATTGATTACTTAATGAAATATAACTAAAATATTCTATATTTTTTTCGTCTGGGTGGTGTCAATCAATGTCAGATTAACTTCTCCTACAATTTTATAGACAAATCATAATTTCCGTTCAAGGACCTGGCCTCGTATTCGTTCTTTACCCGCAAGCGTTAGCCAAGATGCCAGCGTCGCAAGTGTGGGCCGTGTTATTTTTCTTTATGCTAGTCTGCCTCTCTTTGAATAGTCAGGTAGGGATCACTTGTTTAATTACTATAGCGCGAAAGATTAACACTAAGTTCGCAAAGATTGACAGTAAATGCACGAATGATTTTGCCTTTTATATTATAATTTTTTTATTTTACGACAATTTCAGTTTGCAATAGTGGAAGTGGTTGTAACGTCGATACAAGATGGTTTTCCGAAATGGGTAAAACGTCATCTTTTGTGTCATGAAATGTTAGTACTTTTAGTATGCGTCATATCCTTTTTATTTGGTCTGCCTAATATCTCGCAGGTAAGATGCTTTATTAATAATGTTAATTTAATTCGCGATCAGTAGGATAAGTTGGTTCTGAAAATTTGCGTATCGAACTTAACTCTAAAACCTATACTTCCCTATCATGACAGAGAAGGGAACTGTTTTTTAAACGTTATATAAACATCAAGCGAGTAACGATCGAAATTACACTAACGAAATTTTCTGTATCGTTTCTATTTCCAGGGAGGCATTTACTTTTTTCAACTGATAGATCACTATGCTGCCTCGATATCGATAATGTTTCTCGCTTTCTTCGAAGTAATTGCGATATCTTGGTGTTATGGCGTAAGACGACTGTGCAATAACGTAAAAGAAATGACTGGACGCGCACCGTCCTCGTACTTCTGGTTTTGTTGGCTTATCGCTGCACCTCTTCTTATCATGGTAAAGTTAATTATGATGTTGCTAAAAATAAGTAAACGACTAAATTTGTCCGAACAAGTAACCGCAAAAATAAGAATAAATTGAAATAAAGATAAAAATTACTGATGAAAATTAGCATTAATCAATCGTATCGATTTCCTTCGTTGCCTTCGCTTTGTCGTCGTTATTCGTAATCTCCTCGTCAAATAATTTTATGACTAACAAGAAATATTATATATAATTATATATAGACATTGATAACTCTTGGCAAAACATTGAAAACAAATTCATGTGCTTTCTTGGAACGATTTTGTCATCTTTTTAAATGTCATCTTTTTAAATAATATATCATCGAGATGTTTTATATAAAGATAGTTTAAAAGATAAAAAAATTTCTCCTAAAGTTTTATTTTTACGAATGTACTCGAGAAGCTAGAAACTCTTTGTCAACATTTTAATTAATTTTAAGAAGTAATAATCACACGTATCATTTTGAAACGTTAATATTCTTCCAACGATTCAAGCTGTCATCGTAAACATAAATCTTAAAATCTTAGATACGAATGTCCCCAAGATCGATTATGTTAATAGTAATCATCGCAAATAACCACGTGTAAACGCATATTCATAAGTATAGAATAGATAATTGTGAAATATTCTATATTTCAATGCATCAATTGTATAAAAATAATATAAAACGCATCTCATACTTTCGTCTACAACGTTACAATTGTCAACGTTATAAACGCGTGATAATTTAAAATTGTACGAAAACTCACCGTCGGCCGCACACCACATTCCCATAAATCTCTGTTTCAGGCTGTGTGGGTATTCAGCGTAATTGATTATGAACCACCGACCTACCACAACGGCGAATACAAGTACCCGTGGTGGGCAGAGGCGATCGGTTGGGGAATAGCTTCTCTTTCGCTCATTTGCATTCCCGCTTTCGCTATCTACGAGTTCATCAGAGCCAACGGCAACACTTGTGCGGAGGTACGATAACGCGAACCATGGCGCGAGCCACCGATTAAAATTTCATTCCGCGCGCCATCGCTCTCCATAATTTGCCTACTTTGTCTTTCAGAAATTACGGAACTCTATTAAGCCGCATTTCGAAGCATGCAAAATTTGTGGCCAAGAATACTGTAACGAGTCCTTGCATAATTTTGAGGACAACATGATCAAAGAGCAACAGGACGCGAGCAGTCCGATACAATTGAGCATCGCTACTCCTTTGTCGAAATCCCAGACATGATGCCCAGACAGACGCGGATCAGTCGAAATTACTTATTACGAGTCTTATAAAGTGTTTACACAGATGAACGATGCGTTCAGCTGATAGAGTCGATAACCGTTGATTTTTTGTTCTTCGTTAGTATCGCGCGTGAGTTTATTAATAAAAATTTGTAAAACGTACAAAAGCTAACAAAGCCAACAGTAAGATGGTTTATGAGTATTAAAATTGACGAATTCGTAATTCTCTCTGCCATTAGTCGCACAAAAGTGTCACGAATACGTAAAACCGTCTTTTTTTTTTTTTTGTGCCGAAGGTAATACATAGTAGTAATTCAAAGAAAATTCGCTCTGTATACTACGCGCATCCACCAACCACGGAAGAGGCTCGTGAACGTTCGCGAGCCACTTAGCGCGGTCGCTGGATACATGGTTTTACGGTAAACAAACGATTAAAGTAGAATAGTATTGTTTTGCTCAAACCTACCAACGTTGACGTTATACTCTAGCAAACAAGTGAATTTATGATAAGATTAAATACATTCATTCGCATTTACCAGTAAATTTACGATATTACGATATATAGTGTCACTTTCCTCCCTTTTTCTTCTTTTAAATTATTTCTTGCAAAATTGCATACGTATATCTGAAACGTAACATTCGTATTGCAAATATTTTGTGGTCTGCACTTTGTATTTCATTGGTCAAAACAAAATATCGTGTAACGTCTAATAATATTTAAACGCTATATTATTCATTTTCTATTAAAAAAAAAAAAAAGAAAACAAAAAATTATGATACTCCACAAAGCTGATGGAGGACGATATTTAAACTGACTCGCTGTTCCCGAAAACATTCAAGTGCATATTCTGCTTTCACATTTTAATATGTATGTCATTTTGAAACGAAAACTTTTTCATACATCCATATAAAAACTAAATCGATATCATTTATGTGTACGCTGATCGTAAAGTGAATAAAGAAATGCGCACGATATAATAAACCGGAGGTATTTACCACGTAGTAATTAAGTTACCACGAATATGGTTACGTATTGTCGCGGTAATTAATTAATACAATATTATTTTTTGTCCGTTTTTCTGCTTACTTAAATGAAAAACGTTATACTCCGTAACTTTTAGGATCACTTCGTATTTTTACATGACGTTTTAAAATCAATCGATATTTAGTTATCTCGATAGGACTGACAATGAACGTAAAGCGCAATAAATTGAACGTAATATAATATAATACCATGTCGGTAGGTTAGAATAAGAAAAATTACTATTAGAAAAAGTTGTAGTTGCGTCTAACAGCGTAGACACGCATTACTGTATTTTACAAACTTTCGTCTGCTTTGTATACATAAAGACATTTGATATTTTATCATACTTTACAATTATTAATTCGCATACGCGTCGTTTAATTGTTAGTCGAAACAGAGCACTGTTACTACCATCGTCGATCATTCCTATTACGTAATAATAAGAATATCATCGTTCGACTTAACATCGTTCATAATAGAAGGGTACCTTGATAAGATACGATACAAACGCACCGGAAAGGTAAAATAATAATCGTTTATGATATACTACTATTAACGATAGACGATATATTTAGAGGAATATGTTAAACAATAATGAGTACAAATGCTAACGTTTCGTCGTAATTGTACATTTTATTCATTTTATTGGGTAAGTAGCGCCGCCAGAAGCGACTATTAAGCGAAGACGACAAGGAATGACTGCGTAAGCTTGTTAATAACGTGATTGTACACGTGATAGGGATAAATATCGTCGAGCGTGATGCGTCGTGTACAAAATTTAAAAGACAATAAAGTAGCGTACAAAACTAAGTTGACAATTATAAAAAGACATCGAGCACGTTAATTTGTAATTGTTCAAAATTATAATAAATTATCCTATTCCCACGTTACCGTTACTTTCAAATATAATTTACGATAATCTCGTTAAGAGTTTATTATTAAGGGTCTTATCGTCCTTATATTTAAAAACGCTCTATTCGTAAGGTAGAATTGACAACTATCTAAGAATTGATTAAGAATTATTTCCGTTCTTTTGCCTTTTCTTCTTATAAGATAGAAAAATTGGTTTTAGATGCATTTCGCAGTGTTTGATGTTTACAAAATCCGATGCATCGATCTTACGTAAGTTAAAAATCTGTTACGCGACCATCTCCCTACACAGTCGCGAGCGAATCCTCGTATAATGCTAAATTGGATTTGCCTAATCGCATTATGAGCCCTCGTGCACTGTTTCGCGACAGAATCGAGCCATTCGAGTCTCCTACCATCCCAAGTTCGCTTCGAAAATAGTCAGAAGCTAGATCACTTCGTCGACAAACCGGAAAAGTCGGCAACATGACAAAGAAGTTCGAATTCAATTGGCGAATCGAGGTACCGGAACTTTTGAGAAATGGTTCAACGTTCGACCGCTGGTTCGAAGACAAGGAAAACACCGAATATGAACCAAACTGCTTATTTAAAGTCGATGAATATGGATTTTTTATCTATTGGAAGAGCGACGGCAAGGTAGATTTTCCAAGTCACTATCTATCCCGTGTTTTAAAACACAAATTTTGCGTATTAGACACCTGTTCATTTCGAGAGAAGAGCGTTCGAGTATTATGAACAAATATTTCCTCTTATGAAATTGGATATGCAGTAAGAATATAGAAATAGTATTAGAAGAGCTGACTATTATATTTATTTTACTTAATGATATTTCGTTCGAATAAATATTTTTCAATCAATAAATCTTCTTACGCAGGACGGCGATGTGATAGAACTGGCTCAAGTGAGTGATATTCGTTATGGCGGCACGCCGAAGGTAAATAACTATTTGTTTAAGGTATCCAAAAGGGTTGTATAATATCAAATCGATTTTTTTTTTTTTTTATACATACTAGATAATCCGTATATATAATCTGTATAATAATCGACGATAAAATTCCTTAGGATCCTAAATTGTGCCATAAAATCAGTAAACACGGGACGATGGAAGAAATAGATCAGAAGAGTTTAACTATATGCTCGGGTATCGATTACACTAATATTCATTATCAGCATGTTATTTGTGCAGACGCAAAGACGGCTAAGGTAGTGAAACAGAAAAGAAATAAGCTATTCTTCTTCTAGATTTAATCGAGAATTTAGATCATATTTCTTAAATTGAACGTTTATCCGGTCTAGGATTGGCAAGTTGGGTTACGGTTAATCACGCACAACACGAAAGCTTCAAATGTTTGCCCGACAATACAACTAATGAAGCAGTACGTAACGTTTACGTTAATTTAATCGTCTCTGCGCTATCATCCAGCTAGTCGCTTGAAGGCTGTTAGCCCTTTTCTATACTTTTATTAGATTGTACTATATTACTGCTACAGTACTCGCTACACGTTCGTAATCGTTATAAATAGGCTGCGAGTTCCCGTTCACGAAATTTAACCCTTTACGCTTCTAAAACTCTCACGCTGCAATACACATTTACGATAATTCCTTTCTTAGCTAAGAATTTTAATTCGAAACGAATATCGTTATAAATTTTAGTAAGTTTTCAATATAGGCGACGTATACGCGTGTTATCAAGGTGTTTAAATTATAATTTTAATTATATATTTGTTTACCAGTTGGATGAGATTGAGCTTTCAAGTAGATCCTAAGGGAAAAGTGCCAGTGAAAGTTATATCAAAGACATTTGCCTCTGGGAAAACGGAGAAATTAGTTTATCAAGGGCTGGCAGACATGGGCTTACCTAGTGGAAAGGTAAGCTTCCCCTTCAGTACGCGCGATCTTATCGTCCTTCTAAAGATGTATATAGACAATTTTAGGCTATGAAAAATAAAAGGAGTAGCTAAACCTTTTGCCGCTACGTCTCATAGAATTTTCAAGCATTACCAACAGAAATACCAAGTTCTCAATTTTAACGATATCTTGTTCCATCCGCGCGATAAAGTTAAACGATTAGTCGAACAAAAGTTCATGTTCCCAAGACGTTGATAATTCCTTTAATGCTATTTACTTCGAACCGAAGAAAGTTTACAAGTAAAAATTAGCCGGTAATAATAAGAATTAATCTAGACGAGAAATAGTTGAAATAATTTATGTAAATATTATCATTTTCAGAGCGATAAAATTGAGCCTAAGGATTTTACGTTCGAGAAATTTAAGAATTTGTACTTTAAAATTTGCCCTCGGAACGATATCGAGGAATTATTCCAATCGATGTAAGTACTAGTTACATAGAGGTAAAATTACTGCGAATGGCGTCATAAATCTTCCGAAATAACGTTTATTATGATACTAACGGTATATTTCAGAACCAAAGGAAAATCGGATACGATCAGTCTGGGTCAGTTAGTACAATTTATGAACGAGAAACAAAGAGACCCTCGACTGAACGAAATTTTGTATCCCCTTTACGATGAGAAACGATGCACAGAAATAATCAACGATTACGAACAAGATGAGAAGGCAAGGAATGGCAGTAAGTTTATTTGCTAAAGCAATTTACGTTCTAGAATCACGAAATTTCTTTTTCTTTTCCTTCCTCTTTCTCTTTTAATTGGTTTTAACGTCACATCTAGGCTGCATCAATGTAGCCATTAGTCACGAAGGTATATAGAACTACGATTTATTACAAAGTCACTTGCAATATAAAATGCCGTTGATATTTATGTATTTTCTTTTTTATGAAATGCATACACTGTAGTTGCGTTTTGTATCTTTAATCCTATCGTTTAGAATATTAAAAACTGATATAGCCTGGCAAAAGACATTAATAAATCTAGATTAAATTAATTTGTTTAAAGCACGTTTTAGGGGATTAGACGAGCAAAAGAAAGTACATATAATTTTATATTTTTATTTATATTTATTGTTATGTATATATCATTTTAAAAGTTTAATGTGTGTATATATATATATATATATATGATTACAAATTATTTTTTAATTTCTCCTTCTTGCGCAGTATTTATTCGATGCATTTTTACTTTCTTTATTTCCGTGTGTAGAGTCCTTAACCAAGGAGGGTTTCATTCGTTACCTAATGTCTGACGAAAATGCACCTGTATTTTTGGACAAATTGGAAGAATGGATGGACATGGATCAACCTCTTGCCCATTATTATATCAATTCCAGTCACAATACTTATCTGAGCGGCAGACAAATCGGTGGTAAAAGTACCGTTGAGATGTACAGACAAGTCTTGTTAGCTGGTTGCAGGTAATTTTTAATCATTAGCGATGTATAACATTTCGGGCAAGCTGGGTCCTTCTGTAATTATTAATTTCAATGACAGTTGGATATTATTAGAAATTCTTAATACGATCGATATAAATTCTGTTCGTATCGATAAATCATCAATGTTTAAAGACGTCAGATCGAACTGTCGGATCTATTAAATCGGACTAAATCTTTTGTACATATTTTACATTTTGAGTCTAGTTACGTAGAAGAAATTAATTTCCACCTGTTTATATAAAAGATTCTGCTGTGATTATTATTATTTTAAACGTATTTGATCGATTAATTATGATTAAAAATTAATAGCAAAAATATTTAAAAATTACAAGGACTATTTGTATGTTAAATACAATGTTTCACATCTTATACGTAGGACAGTTGTTCTATGATTTCCGTAATTTTGACGATACATATTGTAAACGATAACGATCACACTGTTCTTTGTGTAAGTTGGAGAAATTTTTGATACTTGATAAAGTTATCGAGGGAGTAAGGACAATTTGAGAAAGGATAATGAAATACGTTGCCCGGCAGATGTGTAGAGCTCGATTGTTGGGACGGGAAGGGAGAAGACGAAGAGCCTATCATAACTCACGGCAAAGCTATGTGTACTGATATCCTTTTCAAAGATGTCATATACGCTTTAAGGGACACGGCGTTCGTCACATCCGAGTATCCTATAATTCTAAGCTTCGAAAATCATTGCTGCCTGAAACAGCAATATAAGTTAGCCAAATACTGCGACGAAATATTGGGCGACTTGCTACTGAAAGAGCCTCTGAAGGATTATCCGGTATGTGATACTCGGACTTAAATTTCTTGAATCTCTTAACACGACGCTGAATAAAACAGTAATATATAATATCGTCGATATCATATGAGAAAGATAAATCTTCGTTACGCGTGTGACAAGTTCTTCTTGCATACAGCTTATATTTATAAAATCGTAAATAATTTCGTTTCCACATACCGAATTGGAAGTTATCTGGAATAACATACTAAAGAATTTGTTCGAAAAACGAAAGTCGGTAATTGTCTGTTTCCTGTTGTCTCGATTTATGAAAACATTTTTCCATTCGTATTTCGTGCGACTCGATAAACTCGCGATTTTTCCTCGCGAACGGACAAGTAATGGTAGCAGCAGAATTTTATAAATTTTTAACACGCCCGCTGGAAAATACGAGTTTGCCCGATTCAGAGGGAACAGATCAAATGAAAATATGAGAAGCGTGCTTATCGCACGGATGAATGTCCCGCGAGAAATACGTTTATTTTGTAATCGTAAATAAAATGGCACAGCTTGAACCCGGGCATCCACTTCCACCACCAAGTGCACTGAAGCGAAAGATATTAATCAAGAATAAAAGACTGAAACCGGAGGTAGAAAAGGTGGAGCTCGAGTTATTCCGCTCCGGGCAATTCGAGGCGAAAGACGAAGTAGTGGAGGATCCCAGCGCACCTTCTGGACCACCGGAACCGCCAAAGGTGTTCCTATGATTATGTTTATCGTTTATTTAAAAATATCTTTTCACTTCTATTACGATACACAACTAAGATACAATTTATTTAAGATTTACCAGATTTTCTGTAGAAAATTTTCTTTTGAAAATCACGTTCCTAAATTATTAACGTACCGCGCAACCATGTCATACAACACGATTTTTTCCTGAAAACAAAATCTTGATGACACTCTAGGAGGAACCACCGCCCGAAGCTGCACCGGCTGAAGGTGCTGCACCAGGCGAAGGGGGTGCTGAAGGAGAAGCGCCTCCAGTTCAATATACCGGCAGTACGATGGCGTGTCATCCATGGCTCTCTTCTATGATTAACTACGCACAGCCAGTGAAATTTCAAAGTTTCGAAGTTGCGGAAAGTATGTGAAGCGTGCTTTCTTTTCATTTATATTAACCTACAAGCGTTACATTCATATTTCAGCCTTTTGATAAAGTAAGTACAATTTATGTATGCGCGTACGATTTATCATCGTGTTCGTCATGTCTTACCGCCTTGGTCATCGTACCGGAGATACAACAAACGAATACTAGTATCATTGATTCCCGTATTTGTATTTTTATTTTAATTTTGTACTTTAGTACTACGGGAATTTTTATGATAATATATTTATCACGAAAGACAATTACGCAGTAAGTATGTAAAATTAATAAGTAAAATTAAAATGTAATCTGCATTACGAGTTTGGATCTAAAGTTAGGCAAAATCGGTTATGCAACATACACGTAACAATTACAATGATATATCGTTGTTCGCTATTGAGATATATAAGCGCTATTATTGTTACAGAAAAGAACATACATCACAATATGTCCTCGTTTTCGGAGACCGCGGCACTCAACTACCTGAAAACGAATGCCGTGGAGTTTGTGAATTATAACAAACGTCAGATGAGTCGAATTTACCCAAAAGGTACGAGGGCTGATTCGTCGAATTACATGCCACAAGTAAGTCGTTGATTATAGCTAGGAAAAATTGATATTATTCGGCACGTCAATCAAGTTTGTATCCGTTTAGGTCTTTTGGAACGCAGGCTGTCAAATGGTTGCGTTAAATTTTCAAACACCCGATTTGCCTATGCAATTAAATCAAGGAAAATTCGAGTATAACGCAACAACTGGGTATCTGCTAAAGCCTGATTTTATGAGAAGGTCGGATAAAATTTTCGATCCATTCTCCGAGGACGTAGACGGTGTTATCACAGCTCAATGTTCCGTTCAAGTAAACTATATATTAAGTCTTAATTTTACTATATACGAGCAATTACAGTAACGATACGAGTAACATTTAATCACATTTTTAATCACCTTTGAAATAATAATATAAACTAATTAACATTAATACACGTTATTAGTTGAGTAAATCGAGTTATTGAATAAAAGTTTGATCGTTGATAAATTCTATTTGTCAGGTAATAGCAGGACAATTCTTGTCCGACAAAAAGGTCGGCACTTACGTTGAAGTGGATATGTACGGTTTGCCAGCAGACACAATTAAGAAAGAATTTCGAACACGAATGGTTCCTGGGAACGGATTGAATCCAGTTTATAACGAAGAACCGTTTCTATTCCGTAAAGTTGTACTTCCCGACTTGGCTGTACTCAGATTTGGTAATTCTATGACTCTGATCGTTTCAACAGATTTATATCGATATAAATCTGTTATTAATATAAATTTTTAATAAATTCACCTATCGTTACTTTTATTTATAGAAGAATCATTGTTTCCAAAAAAAAAAAAAAAAAAAAAAAAAAAATTAATCAGCCACGCGTCTTTAATTAGTTAGTTTCCAACTCTATCGGCGTTCTATTAAACATTTTCACCGATTCAAAGAATGCAATTTCACGCTGCAACAACGACATAAATTGACATTCGTTGTTCGCATAGGTGTATACGAAGAGAGCGGAAAATTGTTGGGTCAACGAATTTTACCACTGGACGGCCTTCAGGCTGGATATAGACATATTTCGTTGAAAACCGAAGCGAATTTTCCCATGGCACTGCCGATGTTGTTCTGTAACATCGAGCTAAAGATTTACGTACCCGATGGATTCGAAGGTAATCTCTTGAGCAAGTTCGCCGAGCAAAAATAGAAGTGTATCACGATGCCTCTGATGCGAGCCCGCTTTCTCGACTTGTAGACTTCATGGCAGCCTTGTCTGATCCGGGTGGATTCAGCAAAGGAGCGGAGAAGCAAGCCGAAACTATGAAGGGACTAGGAATCGAGCAAACCGACACGAAGGCCGAGGCGAAGAAGAAGGAAGAGGAAAAGGCTAAAAAAGGTATACCCTTCTCTTTTTCAAGTTTTCATTCGTAAAACTTCAAACGGCAAACGAACGTTTAACGTGCCATTGTTTGAAATTATCGCCGGTAAACTTTTCTCATCGCTATATTAATTAAATTGTTTGCTCGAACCGTTAGTTCTATTAAGATTTTGATCAGTTTGTAAAATTTTTGTGGCGAATTGGGAAATATTTTTATTAAGGCAACGGTTGTAAGTTAATTCTGTATAATAAACCGTAAGACCGTATTTATATAATTATAAAATATTTGTCGGTTGTCAAATTTTTAGAGGAATGGAAGCCAGAGCCAATTACGATAGACACGCTAAAGAAGGAGAAAGCGTACAAATTGGGGAAAAAACAACAGAAGGATTTGGATACAATGAGGAAGAAGCATCTGAAGGAACGACAGACAATGCAAAAGAATCATTGCGCTGCCATTGATAAATTGGTGAAGGGAAAGGAGTACGTAGTGTAGTAAAACGTTACTTTCGCTAACTAGAAATTACCGAATTGCCGCGATTAACGTCGTTGTCGCGCTTAATCCCACATGGCAATGACAAATCTCGCATTTACAGCAAAAGCGCGCTGCTCCAGGACGCGAACGTGAAAAAAGTTATAAGCGAACAAACCGCGCAATGGTCCGCCATGGTAGAACGGCAACGAAAAGAGGAATGGGAGATGTTGAAGAGTCAGACGGAGGCCGGTCGGGAGGAATTCAAAAAATTAATCGAAATTGTACAGGCCTCGCAGGTTAAACAGCTACAGGCAAAACATGACAAGTGTGTAGATTCTATTTCTAATTTCTCTTTAGTATTTTTACTCGTTCGTTTCTCGCGTAAAATTTTCGCTTGAAAAATGAAAAATAGAAACTTTTTAGATTATCGTAAAATTAAAAATGTTCAAGCGTACGTAAAATTGAACAAAGTTTATACTTGACACGTGATAGTTGGTTTATAAAATTATTCCTTAACGCCGGGGTAATATAATTTTCGGGACGACGAAAGGTAGGGGTGTGAAGCAGTTTCAACACCGAAGTAAACGTACGATTCGATATACTGATAAAACAACTGTAAGATGCAACAGTACAGCACGATACAAAACAATTCAGCTACGCATTGTCCGTACATTTTACAATCACTTTCACTCACTTTAGACAATGTACTCCGACATTCTCGTGGCATGTTTGATCACGTTCATGGGAAAACTTAGGCGACAACCATCTTTGCGCTCTTCTTTTACTTTACTCGAAACTCGCAACTAGCAATCGAACCAGTTGTCGAAAATTGCTATTCCTACGATAATATCCTTTTTCTTTCTTCTCAGAGACATTAAAGATATGAATGCGAATCAGGTAAAAGTATCCGTGGAAACGGCTAAAGAAGTAATGAACGACAAAGCGTTAAAGACAAAGGGAGACAAGGATCGTCGACTTCGTGAGAAGAAGGAACAAAATACGAAGAAATTTATGCAAGAAAGGAAAACTGTGCAAATCAAACAAGGCCGTGAAAAAGAAAAATTGAAAGCTTCTCACGAAAAACAAGTAGCAGACTTAGATGGCAATATTAACGCGGTAATGCTTCGTAATTTTACTTTAAAAAATGACTTTTTCTTAATTCTTTACGATCATAAGAACAAGATAATCGACAAATTGCATATCTTTCTTCTAAATCAATCGTTGATATCGCGTGCGAGTGACGTTGACCAACGTGTCAAGCTCGTTTTTTTGTTTTTTTTTTTTTCCCCCCCCCCCCTAATAGCTGATAATACTTACAAGATTATCATTTTGTTACAGACCATTGAAATGTACAAGAATGAAGCAATTCACTTGGACATGTCGTCTAAAACAGAATTCTTTGTATAATTATTAGATCTCGAAGTTTTCTACTTGAAAGTTTGTACTTAATTTAAAAACACATTTTCTATCCATACTTACTCGATATACATACCTTGGCACTGTTGTAGAATCTATTAAATCTTTCATTTTGATCACATTTTGAACTACTTCTAAGATTCCTTGTATAATATTATTTGATAAATATTATAATAGCATTTACATATAATTCACGGATGTGCGACTCGTTTCGTACTCCTTTATAAAGGATAATTATTACGAACTATATATACCTCCAAGTTTCGAAATTATACGATATATATTACGTAGGGTTTACGTTAACTTTTAACATCTGATATTCTTTCAATTGTAAGTCGAACAATTTCTTTTTCAATTTATTTATTTATTGTAATTATGACTGAATTTTGCTTACTGTTGCAAGCCTTTGTGAGATTATTTATTGCGTTTCAAGTTTTTTAAATTCTTGAAAAGTCTAACACGTATACCGTCGCTTTGCCAAATATCTCAGAATATAATATTTCCAATTTATTCGCAAAACTTTTATTTGTACTTTTATTGTACAGTTATGATACACTATGCTAATTACACGTATCGCTCGCTATGGATAATTTTACGCTAATTCCAAGTCAAATCATCGTAGCGCTATCATCATCCTACAATATCTAAAAATGTTCCTACTTTGTAAAGGTGCGAGAAGGGTGACCGCTTTCGAGAAATTGTTTGCGCGCAAATATCGTAACAATCTGAGAGACTCGATACAAGTATGTATAAACTTAGACGTTACTTCGTAGAACGGTAACTCGGACAGAAAACAGGGAATAAGATAAAACAAACAACGGGAAAGTCGGGCAAACAGAAAACCAACAAACTCGTGCAACGACCCGATGTTTCACTGTCGGTGACTTAAAGCGTTTTCTCTTTATATTGTTCCACATACCGTTGAACAAACGGTAGCCTATATACTCGTAAAGAGGCGATGGAACCCGCACACGCACCCACCCAATAGACTATCACGTGCTCCATAAAGGAAGTTCCTAAACATCCGTATTTCAAGGAGGTAGCCAGCGCGGGATTGAAGTAGCCGCCGGAATAATCGAAAGCTGAAATCATAAGTGTATCGACACGATCATCGACAAGTATTCACATCGTAAAAAAGAGTCTATTCTATGGCCATGATACGATAATACAGAGTATCTAATATTTGCAACGAACAGATTTAATTACTCGCGAATATTTTCAGTTCTTAAATTGCGAAAAGTGCGATAACTTTTCTTTAAGATGCCAGATTTACCAAGGTGAAAGGATCGTAATGAGGTGAAATCGTAAAGAAACTTTTCTCGAAATAAGAAGGGAAATCAAACGAAAATAAAAGAAATGTAGGAAAATGTGAGAAAAAAAAAAAAAAAAAAAACTAAGCGTTATACAAGTTTTTAATCGTTCCTGGGCAAGCAAACAACTTATGAATTTATTTTTCGCATCTGTAAGAATAATAAAATATGTAATAATTCAAAGGACTTTAAAGTGTTGTTACGTTCGTACTTATTATTGCTCGATAAGAGAAATTTCTTCGAATGATCGAAGCAGATCAATTTTCGATGGAAAACTCACGTTATTATATATTTGAACACGAAAAAGATTATATTTACGATCCGAACGTATTCGAATATTCGACTAATTCAAATATATCCCTACGTTCGAAAAGTCTATACACAATTTGCACATTTAAAGAAAAGAGTTGAAAGAATTCAAGATTGAATAAACAAAAATATATATTTTATAGGAAGGATACACATATACAACGTACGTACATGTGTATTCAAAAATATGGATCGATTCAGCTGTTATTTCCCATTAGTTTATATTAATTTGTTAAAGGCGATTTCGTTCATCTATTAAAGTCACATCAAACATCTAAATCTAAATATTTGTAAACCGCGAAGAAAGAATATATGTAGAAGAACGAATGAAAGTCTCTATTTTTATACAGCATAGATACCCTGTAGTTAGGAAACTAAAACGTATATGTAAATAACTAAAGATTAACGTAGGTAAATAAATGAAAAAAATTGTTCACAAGACGAATGGTGATATAAATGAATCAAACCTGCGATAACCAAAGTTGTTCCAACGAAGGAATCAAGAATGACACTAATCTTCGAATTTATCTCGCTCAAGCCACGTGAAACCACCCTATATATACAAGTTGCCACGCATTCTATAAACGCTCCAAATATTACAGGCACCTTAAAGATAGAAGAGACGCTCGCATAATTTTCGCTAGAATTTATGAAAACTATGATTTTTTAAATCTCATATATCCCGATAGGTTACTAACGTTAACGAGGGTATTCTAACAGTCTTAAAGATTCACAAAAAATGTATTGTTTTTCTTATCTTATGCTCTTGCGTACGTCACTATCGCGAAAAGACTATTTTTGTTACATTTTCGAACGAAAGAAGCGAGCCTATTACAAACAGTTGAGAAAAGTTTGCAATTTATTATCGCACTTACTTGTAGATCGGTAGTACAATCTTCGAATGCTTTGTGTTTGTGCGTCGAAACAATTTCGAGTGCCCAAAGTAATTGAACGTATCTAAAAACGGCAAGACCGCCGACAAGTTCGGCCCATATTAAAAGGAAAGCATCGCGCACTGACTTCGTTCCATTGACAACGTCTTCGATGTGCGTGTAGGGACAAGCGGTAGCGTCTTCCCAATTCATAGACCACCAGATCGTCAGTACGAATAAATATACGCCATACATAGAAACACCCCAGTTATCCGCAACTAAGGTACATTATAATTAAAACAGAGAGTATGTACTGAAAAATTTATACCGAAAAAATATAACGTTCTTATAATTTGACGTTAATGCAATTGTAATTGTACATGGTATTCCATTAAAAAATATCAGCTGTTGCAGGTAAACTTACTTATTATTAATTCGAAACATGCTCCGCAAAGTTCACCGGTAGCAATACCTTCTAAAAATAGGGACCTTACAAACGGATCCTGTATATAATAGTTGGTATATCTTCTCATCCAGTAAGCTATGAGACTTGTAAATACAATGTACAATGTCGAAACTGCCAAAGCAATTATCGTTGCAGCCATGGTGTTTCTTCGAATATAGTATGCAGAAGCTTGGATATATCGTAAAACGGAAACTAAAAGAAAAAACAAAATTACAAAATCATGAATAAATGTTTATGTATGTCAATGGCTGCTGGCATAATGCACCCCATACATTACCTATACGACCGTAATCGTCGAGCTTAAAACTTGAGCACATATAGCGGGAATTCGGAAAAACGGAAAAAGAATAGCAAAACACCATACGAAATCAAAAGAATATCTTAAAGAGACTGTGCGAGAGCAACGGAGTAAAATATAGGTAAATTCTCATGCCAAATAGAATGCGAACGATTATTCGTGGAAAGGGCAATCTTCGAAAATATTAATTGTAACGTAAATAGATAATCTATCGTAATGTACGAATACTTTTTTCCCTTGTGTGAATTTTCGATTGTCATAAGTTACAAAGTACCGCGGTTAACTCTTTTATTTTGTTATATTTATTACTGCTAACATTGATGTATAACGCGCGATCGTCTGTATATCAATGTAATTATTAAGATAAAGAACACAGTCTTGCCCATTTTCACGTTCATACTATACGAATACATTTAATCCAGGCTGCCTATATCGTGGCCCGAAACTACAAGCATAACAAGAGATCATAATGCGATTATTGTCAATATTTCGTACGCTAAAAAAAGTTGTTAAAAACAATCTACCGCAATAATTTAATCGTACTCTGGTTACATGTATTCTGGTCTAGAAAAATAATGTATTTAGCATCAAAATATAGTTAACTTTAAGTTTGTAAGTTATTACGCATTAACATTATAATACATGTATGTATATACAAAATATAGGAACATTATGCAACAGCAAAATATTACGCAAAACAGCATTCGACAAACTATGATTTCAAGTGATTCTCGTGAACGTAATATAAACTTACATATTTACCACCAAATTTCATTCGCTTTTCTCATCTCTTCCCGAGCAAACATTCGCACAATGCTTGTAAATCTATTTCTCGATCTCTTCCTTTCTTTCGCGCACAGCAAGATTTTGCTTAGCTGTTATTTAAAACCATCGAGCGTAATTGAATATATTTGTGTGAATATGTCGCGTGGCTTTAAATAGCTGGTCTCCCAAATTACCTGGTTGTACATCCGCATCACGTTAGATATCGAATATGTCTTAAAATAATCCTACGACGAAACCGAACAGTCAACAATTTTTCGTAAATATGAATAACAATTATACCTGTCACCAAGTATTACTCGATTATTTTGCAACTAACTAGAAGCATTTCATTCGTTTTATTTATTCAATTTACTTGTTCGTATCGTTACTTTGATTCGTATTTCAAAAATCGAAAAGCAAATTTATGTACGCGCGTAGACGAATAAATTATAAATCTTCCACTCATGTTTAAGACAATGTAAATTTAATGCATACAAATTGTGTCTGTATTACAACCTTTAAAGAATAATTTGATCTGATCGGTTACAAATTTTTGATTCCGTAACATTCGTTCGTTTCCGAACAATTCGGACTACCGAATGCGATAAATTCTACGCCATAACGACATTGATACAGTTAGTCGGCCTGAATTGTAACGAAATGAAACCGGTATGCCCGAATGAAAGTACGAATTTAACGCTCAACCAATCGACTAAATACTTAGTTTTACATATTTAAAGTACTAAATGTTTTGACTACTTGAGATTACAAAAATGTCTTTAAAGTGCAAATGATAAATAAATTTTATAATACGATTGTCTATTTCTGATTAGCACAAAAATAATCGTTATAAAAGCAAATAAAACTTTCGGTGTATATAGTTATGATTGGATGTTTTTATTCGTTTTATGAAGTATTAACTACATTTATTACATAGGTAAATGATTCCATGTTTATTTATGAGTGTGGACTAACTTTATCATTATAAAAAAGAAAGTAACATTTATTTACAAGAATCAAATGACTCTCCTTTGTGCTTTTTGGCCGCTTGAGAATCATCTTGATTCTCAGTTTTTATCATTAACCTGGAAATCCGTTTCGACTTTAAGTAGGACATTGTTTCGCTTGATGATCTACGATAAAAATGAATTAATTAAAGTTTGTCGGTTTTATCGCAGAATAATTTGTATTTAATAACAGTTTAAATTGTAAAATTTTCTATTTACCTTGGATGTGGAGTCTTAGTCTCGGTAAACATTTCTGTCGAATTACTTTCGGATGAACTAGAACTTGTACATGGAGAATACGGAATGATCTGGTACGTAGTTCTACTAACTACCTCGGTTGTTGGTTCTGTGTTTTCTGTTTGATTTGGCATATTATTACTAATACGATTTTCCCCATCTAGTATAGGCTTTTTCTTATCTTCAACATCCGTTTTCACAGATTTTATATCGACATGATTCTCAGCCTTAGTTTTTAGTTTACCATCTTGCGTGGGAAAATTTACAGTTGGTATTGTTATATTTCTATCTCCTTTTCCTGCAATCATTAAGTTAATCAATAGTTTAGAGAGTTCTTCCCTTTTCCTTGTTACTACTATTTCCTCAAACCAATTTTTCAGTGTCTTTATTGGCAACGTATAATCTTTAATGGGATTCTGGAATAAAAATTTATTATTGTACAATTTGTAATGCTACCTCGTCTACCAATTATACCGATGATATAAATTTAAAAAATAAACCTACTTTAAAGAAGCTCTCTACGTATTGTAATACATATAATCCGCAATCAGTGAAATTCGATTGCTGAGGAACTTTCAACGATGCTCCTTTAATAGTATCTTTCGAAAACACCTTCTCATTTCCCATTTTTGCAACATACTCGCAGCTTAAGTAATCTCTTAACGTAGCTACTACACGTGCTCTACTTGCACCCGCAAGAGAATCAAATATTAATATGCAGGGTCTACAAAAAATAAAATAAAGATATGAATAAATATAGTATCCTATTTGGAATGTCGCTTGTTTTAAAAGTATATGCAAATACTTACACTTTTATAGTCTCTTTTTCCTGTTGTATATTTGGTTCGACATTCGCAGATAAACCTTTATTTTCTGTATTTTCTGATTCGTCCTACGTTACAAATTGCCAATAGTATATACTTTGATACATTTATAATTTATTATAATCTATATTAAAACATAACTTAGTTTGCGGCACACTTACGTCATCTTCGCTATCCATCTCCATTTCTTCGTCATCACCTTCAGCTTCGTCTCTTTCGGAACCATCATCACCTTGATCTATAGTCACAGTAGTTGTCACTGGTTTCAGAGTTGTACTTCCAATCGTGACGGCTTGTAGTTTTACTTCCTTTAATTTTTTACTTTTTTGTACGGTCTTGCGAACATCATTTTCATCACATCGTTTTGGCTGTGCAAAAACTTTACCCACCAAACCAGGGAAACAAATAATAGCCAAAAACCAATGGGCGCTGTAATATTATTTTACATAATAAATGTCATTTGGAAATATTTTAGATTAAATAGAGACGTAGAAACAGAATTGAGCATTTGAGAAAGATAAGTACTTACTGTTCATTTATAGGAATTATAATGAAATCTTTTTCAAATATGTTAACGTTTTTCGTCCACTTTTGTACTCTTGCGTGTCTCTTGGCAGCGGGTGAAAGAGGTACATTACTTTCACCTGCTTGAGCATGTGGACTTGTTAATCGTTTATAAAAATATGAACTGAATACATGAGTTCTATGTTGATCAGATTCTGATAACACCTCTAGTGTCAAATATTTTAGATAGAAGTCTATAATTACATCGTTTAAAAACTGATCCTCCCCAAGACATAAATAATCTTCAGTGTTAATCGCTATACCGCCTTTTGCAGGTGGTGGAGGATATACAGTTATTCTGTAAATAACAAATCGTACATTATACGAAAAGTGAAAACTGTTAATTGTAAAAAGGATATGTTTCAAACAAAAGTGGAGAATATTAGGAGAAACAGAGTATGTTAACATTTGTTTGACCAACTTTGAAAAATATCCCGAGAATGAAGAATTTTCAATATTTCAGTTATGGAAACTATAAATATAATAAAAGGTATAAGTTTCAATTTAAAAAATTAATTGTTACCATCAACTCGTTCCTAAGTAAAATAAAAAAAAAAGAAAAAAAAAGAAATAGTATAAATATGATTATTTATTCTAATTCTATAATTAAATTTGTTTCTTACGTCTGTATACCGCCATTGACATTTGAATTAGTTGTTGTTCCAGTTTGATTTTCTTTTCTAGATGAGCTTTGTGTTTTTAGCTTCTGAAAGAAAACGAATTATATTTGAGAGATAGTAATTTTACATACTTATCAATAACATATATTACACACATCTTTCGGCGATGCTCGTACAAGAATATCATTTGCCTCCTTTGAGCTTAATTCTTCTAACAAGCGTCTTCGCGAAAACAAAGATTTTAGCACAACTTTTGATTCTTCGGATAATTTCTCTGGTAGTAAAGTTATCCGTTTATGTGTATGATCTGTAAAAATATTAACATTCTCATTTCATTTATAATTATATATATATAATTATTATTGCAGAAATTATATATAAACTGTAATATATTTTCAAGTTGATACCTTTCCCAGCAGGATCATAATATGGCCCTTTTGGATCCTGCATTCCTAATAATTCGCGAATCATAGCTCCAGTATTAGTAGACGTATAAAAGAAAAGCACTGGCATTGCTTTGCCAAAATGAATTAGCACTTTTACTATATCTTGGATTTTAACTTCTAATGCGACGAAAGTTTTATCTGCAATAAAAATGCGCGAATAATTTTATATGACGAATACCTATCAAAATAACATATAATTATGAACATATAATAATTAGTAAAAGATTACCGTCTTCTAATAGGGGTACACCAAATCTTACTCCAGTTTGCGAGATTATGACTCTCTCTCGAGGAACATATTTATAAGATCCTATCCTTACTGTTCGACACAACAAAGAAGTATGTGGAGATTGAAGAGAGTTATCTGAAAATATTTATTTTCACGTTTTCTCATTTTATATATAATTACATACAAAATGCAATAAATTGGAGTCAACGTATTTTATAGAAATCATACACATATGTAAAATACGTAAAATATGAAGCATATTGCAAGATACCTTTAATATCTTCACTCTCCATAGCATAATCAGAACTCATGCTAGAAATAGAATTGTTCGTAATTACTGGTTCCTTCTCAAGAATGGTTTCCATTTCTTCACTAAAACTATTACTTGCGTCGTTTGAAAATATATTGTTACTAGAGCCGTCCGATCTTTTAATTTTGCCTTCCTCCTCTTCGTCAGATGATATTGTCAGACACTCTGTATAAGAAATATTATGTCTGAGCTGTCTGTATGTCATAAGATATTTAAAAGAATTCACTTCAAAATTTTTGTTGCATATAAACATAATTATAGTAATAAAGATTATTCGATTCGATTGTATGACACAAAAATACGATAATAGAAACAGTATTTTTCTCAAGGTCATTCGTTCCATGTTTTTTCTAAATTATTAATGCCTTTATTCAAACCTCTAGCATTACAATAAAAAAGAAAAAGAAAGTATTAACTTATTTATATATTTAGACACATCGCGAAATAATGTATGAGACGAGACCTACAACACATTTATAGTTCCGAAAAATTCGAAAAAAGAAAGAAGAAAATATAAAGCTTTA
Organism: Bombus difficillimus; assembly: GCA_014737525.1. NCBI lineage: Eukaryota > Metazoa > Arthropoda > Insecta > Hymenoptera > Apidae > Bombus > Bombus difficillimus. The sequence goes on along the minus strand of JACXIT010000243.1, from coordinate 200,476 downwards.
AAAAATTTACAAATTTAAAGAAACATAAACTTATTAATATTTTAGACGTTTAGCATGTTTAGACATATAACAATAATAATAATGAAAATTAATACACATGTATATGTCATTATTAACATGAGCGTTATCGTCATCGATCATTTAACAGGTAATCAAAAGAAACTAAATATGTTACTTCGCATTATTACGATTTTAAACAATAAATCACTTTTAATCATGAATATAATCTTTTGTGTAGACATGATTATATTGTAGATATTACTTGAATAATGTGCCAAAATATACAAAGTAGTAAAGTTAGGATGTACATTCAAATAAGTATTTCTTAAGCATTTATCTCTATATATCTTTCACATCAAATATTTCGCAATGTGTTAGGCATACAATGTAAATACATACCATTGATTTTTGTTTTTAATTTCTCTTTAGTTCAAGCTCTAAACAAAACATATGGTTCCACTTAAAAAAATATTGATGACCTTGAGAAAAATATTCCTTCCACTATCATATTTCCTTTTGGAAAATTGTGTTATTCTGCTCATTTTTCTTTCTGCTATATTCCGATGTAACAGAGATGTTCAGCCATGCTGTTTAAACTTACACAAGATAATATTGTATCGTTGAATAAAATCATATAAATTATTTTTTCTACCTGGCTCTTTATGAATAGGCCTTGGTCTTGAAACGCCGCCTCTTCCTCTTCCCCTTCCACGTTTATACACAGATCCATCTCGCTCCAATTTCTCTAATTTTGCCGATGAATTTCGTTCGTTATTTTTCTTGTAAAAAGTCTACAAAAAATTAAGATAATAATATAAACCTAAAGATTTATATTATAAACATATTATTATAAATAAAGATTTGTATCATAAAGTATTTATATTACATTTCGTGCAATAAATATTACAATGGACTTTAAATTAAATTTATACGGAGATGGCAAGTTAATATCACAAATTTTAATCTTAGAGAGATCTAGAATATTGATTTCTTAGAGCCTTATAATCCTTACGTCAATAGTTAGCATTGTTTCTTTCTTTTCTTGCATACCCATTGTCATTGATATAGATTTCACATCTTTGGGTAATTTTCTTTTACATCTTAGACATCGATTAAAGTCAATAGAACTGATACCACAATGGGAACAGACAGCCAACATTCCTTCAATGTATATAGGTTCCTGCAAGACATATCGAAAATAATAAATAAAATTCATTGTTATATAATATGTTACCGTATTATAAATAAATATAATTGTGCTATGACAATAGGATGATTAAAATTTACGAAAAACGTGGATTATTCAATGTGTGCACTGTAGTCATAATTTTAATATTCTACATACTACATTTTTGTTCATTTAATTGTTTCAATAATAGTATTTGTCTATATGACAAATGATGTATGTAAATGATAATTTATATGATGTTTCTAATTAATAATTATTTTTGTCAGTAATTCCGTTAAAATTTTTAGAAATGCTATGTATACGCCTTTAATGAAATAAAAATTTAAATTTCATGCAAAAAAACATTCTTAGCCGAAATATAAAAATTAAATATCTAATTTACACTTATACTTAACAATATAACTATATCATTTAATATATAGATTTAACAATTCATGATTGATTTTACACGTATATTGTTATATGTAGATTCAAAACTAAGGTAATAAATTTAAAGAGAAATTTGATGTGCAATTACTCTCTAAAATTAATCTCTATGTGTAGCTTTTCAATGTTTAAATATATAAGCAATTTAAAAAGAGGCTTCATGCATTTTACACACTGTTTCGTAAATATTAAATAATTTGTTACTTTCATGCAATATCAATCATTACAAATACAAAGAGGTGCGTTATATAAACATTTCCGTGAAAAAATGGTTCAATCAATTCACGTATTAATTGCATTAAAAATTCATGTATCAACCAAAATTTACATATTACTTATTTATGACATTTATTCTTCATATAATTCTTACGATAATTTGATTTGCTATTGTTTCATATTTTATTATTATTCATTTTTATTCTGGTAATAGTTATATAACTTAGTTATGACGTTAACATTCATAGAAATTTTATAGATTTTTAGTGCAGTTACAAACTAGCTTACAAGCTAGGCTTAAAAAATATATACATCTATGTAATATATTTTATTTCATATATCAAAATTGAAATAATCTTTATTTTATTATTCCTTCAAAAAGACATTGAACACTTCTCTAGCATGATTTCATTTTAGTTAAGCAAAACATGCTTACAGTGTTACTGCTTTTTATGCATAAATATAAAATACATAATTATAAAAATGTTTATATAAACTATATTATTACGAATCAAAAATTAAATAAATGTTTTATACATTATGAGAAGTTGTTACATAAATCAGTATAAAACTAAAAAATTACAACTTACCTCATTTTGTTGTACAGGATTACTATTCTCATCTGGCGAACTGAAATGTTCAATATAATATATAAAAATATTTTATGCGTTGACTTCAATCAGTGATATATTTAAAAGCTTACCTATGAGAATTGTCTAAATTAGTATTTGCACTATCCTGAGAACTATCATTTTCACTCATATCATACGAAGTAACTGCACCAGGTCCAGCTTCTACAATGTAATTGATACCCAACATAGGATCGGAAACTAAAGAGACACTTGTCTTTCCACAAAATACAATATTTGCCTACAAATGCAAATCATTCTTAATTAATTCAACCAATAATTTTTGTAAAATTTCTTTTGGTGACTATTAACATACCTGTTCCAGTAAATCTTGAACTGTACAATCTTCGTTAGGTATGTCAAATGTAATTAATCTCTGCTCACCATTCGAAAGCATAACCAACATTTTTGCAGTATTTCCTTGTATTTGAGGTTGAACTTTAGTATTTGTTGGATTATGAATAACTTTCTCGAGATAAGCGATACTTTCAGTAGAACCATTTTCTGAATCAGTTTGCGAGGGAAAATTTTGTTGATTTATTGGATCTTTTTCACTGAGTGATGAAGATTCCAGAGATTCAACATCCATAGTATTAAGCACATTTTGAGATGGAGGTGAAAGTGGTGATGGTTCATACTGAGATTTTTGCGGTGTGGTTTGTTTCTGAAATTGTAATTGCGATGACGATGACATTTGTTTTTGTTGTACTGAATTTGTAGTTGTTTGTTGCCGTGGATTATTTAATGAACTTTGCACTGATTGTGAAGCAATATTTGATAATCTCTGCATATTATTCCCTTGTAATCTTTGATCATTTTGCACTTGTCTTTGATTTTGCATGTGTTTTAATCTTGTTTGTTCCATTTTAGGCTGTTGCACTTTTAAGGAACTTTTTGGCAAGGTAGGAGCTGGAGGTCTACTATGAACAGTACTCAAAGGAGAATGTACTTGTGTAGAAATTTGTGTCACATTCTGTCCAATGGGACTAATTGTTTTATTACAAAATGGTGTAGATGCTCTGATAGACGCATTAGCGTTTGGTATTTGAGTTCCAATGTTATTTGTTACATTCACCCTGTCAATGGATGATGTTCCTATTTGTACACTATTTGTTGATAATCGATTTCTGTTTTGGTATGATTTAAGTGGTTTTCTTTTTACAATTTCAGTATTCGACGAAGGTAATTCACAAAGTCCATGTAGAAGATTCTAAAAATATATAACTGTTATTGCACTTAATAATTTGCAAAATAAAACTATTATGATTCTTTACACTTACTTGTGAAGAAGTATTATTTTGATTTTCATTTAAATTGCCAGTTTGAATTTTTTCTGATATCAGTGCATTCTGTTTTGAAACTGCATTTACATTAATGCTATTTTCTTGCATTTTTATCCATTGTATTTGTTGTCCATCATTATTACAACCTATAAACGTTTTGGAACCTAAATAAGAAAACAATGTTCTTATAAGTTGCTTTACTCTTTCATTGTAACCATAAAACTCTTCCTTTTACATATTAGCGTAAATTATTGGATCTATTCTTGGATATACTATTAAGATGCTATACAAATTCATTAAATTTACCTTTATTATCCACAATGTTTACAATGTTGCCTCCTACAGTATTATCATTTACTGTTGTAGCCTTTAATACACCTTGGGGTGAAGTTAATTCATTTGTATTTGTTTTGATTATAAAAACGTTTTGTCTGAAAGTAAAAATGCATCATTTCAATAAGTTGAAATATGAGAAAAGTCAAAATAACAAATATTTTAACAAAATAGTGCAAACTACTTCCTGTCTGAGTCATTAGTATACATTTATAAATCAACTAAATATATTTCTAATGAATGGTTCTGATGACACATAAATAAATTGCGATTGAAGATATGTTTTATGGTCCCTACATGTCAATTATGTGTATAATGTTTATAAGTGAGAAGCACGAGGAAAAAGGGGTGCATTGCTATATTTTTAATTACATACTATAAAATATAATTAATTCTTCCATTTCATATATATTCTGATACAAATACTATATTATCAAATACGAAATTTTTAATTTTATAAGGTCAACACCATGATACTTTAATGCAAATACTATTAAATGGATTATGTTGATAAAGAGTACATTTTAATGTACTTGTATTAAAGCTTATTGCATACGAACATTTTAAGATGAGTTTGGTAATATTATTGTTATGTGAACAATTAATTATAGAACCCATAGAGCTAACAGATGCATATAAATCATTAAAAAAAAATCTAGGGAAAACAAATTTCAAAACACAGAAAATTTAATGTAATATAATTATATGTATACATAAATGGCAAATATATGTTAATATTTAGTAAAATAAAGAAGTTCAGAAACATATATTTCATAATCATATTATTATTTAATATTTGGTTTATTAGTGTATATTATACCTTATATTTGAAATTGGTTTGTTCCTTCATAGTTATGTGTTCCTATCATGTTATATGATTATAATTGTATGATATTTTATAATTTTAGCAAATTATTAATACATTCGATATTCAGTGAATGAATGATATAATTACAATTATTTGTTGTGTTACATTTCTATACTTGTCTGTTGTGACTTACTTCATAAAGTGACACAAAGTGACTAATGGAATTGATATGATATGCCCAGATTTCACATGCTTATATAAATTTACTATGATTTACATCACCCAGATACAATATTTCATTATTAAATCAGCTAGAAAACCTACTGTGTAATTACAAAAGATTTCTTTGAGGCGCACATGTACAATACATATACATACACATATACATATACACACATATATGTATATATATATATATATACTAGTGTAATATATTTTAAATTTACATTTCAGTGTTACAAATAAACAATGCACTGTTATTCTTAATAATTTTATTAACAGAAGCAAATTCATAACTTTTTTAATACATCATGTTTCTACATATATAGCTAGAAGACAACCTTAAGAAGTTTTTATTAATATGCTATATTTCTATAAAACATATCAAAACGGACATAATTGTCTGTTAGAATTAAAAATTTAAATACCGACAGAATATAATTTTATTCTAAACACATTATACATATACATGAAATTATATAAATCTATTTACAAAATTGTGTGTAATTAAGATAATTTATTTAAATTATTATATAATTGCAATCATATTACATACTATAAAATATATTTTCACAATGCAACATGAATAAAAATATTTGTTATATTCTAATAACATGCTGAATAATTGATATTTAGTTTTCATAATAAGCACCACATACCAATACCCCCTTTGTTTTCCTCGAGTATCTAATAGTTTTTATATTGCAATATGTATATTAATGTGTGTGTGTGTGTGTGCGCGCATGTGTGTGTGTGTATATATATATACACACACGCACACACACACACAAAAGACTAAAAGCACGAAGATACTACACTGCTACTTCAATATTTGGATAATTAAAATGCATGCGCACAAATTACCCTTGATCCAATTGTGTTGCAGAAATTTGACTCCCTAAATTAATTTGCTGTGAAAATATCGCTTGCCCGCTGTTTTGTGGTGCAGTGGTATAAGCCAAAAATTGTTGAGAACCATTACCACCATTATTTACGTCTTCAACAACTAATTGTACACTTTGTCCCTCAACAGAGCAAATTCTCTGCACTTCTTCAAGTGTTAATGTACCGCTGGCATTGGTCACGAAATTATAATATTGTGCCATAGTATTTAAGACTTAAATGCTTGCAAATATGATTTTTTGTCAATCAATGCAGATCAAATGAATCAATGTCACTACTACGCCAAATTACACCAGTCCATCAGTATCATATCTGTAGAACGATGAATTAGTATCTGCACAATAAAACCTATTAAAAGTAATTTAAGATTACTTGTGTTTCTCTATGATATATGTTTACGTAAGTTAAGCTTTATTATTTCATAGAAAATGTGAAGATAAAAATACATAAACAAACATTAAAAATAAAAATGTATTGTAATATTAGATCAGGTTAAATTAACCTTCGTTAATGATAATATATGTTTGTATCACTGCTTTTCGGAATGCATGTCATATTAAACATTTGTTCAGATTTGTAAAACCAAAGAATAATAACATTACTGATGATAAAACTGTTTACCTATATCAAAAGAATTACATGTACCAATTATAGATAAAAAATCACATATTTGCAAAAAATTAATTTATTCCCAAACTGAATGGCAATTGTTCTTTTTCTTAAATTAATACTTTACATTTACTTTATAAGATCTTTCTTTTAATTATATTTCATGTATATTATGATAGATGTTTAAAATAGGTGTATATTATATATGTATATAGAAACTAGAACAAGATCTTATTGAACTACAAAATATAACATTAAGAAATATAAAAAGCATACCAAAAATATTTTATTTTATTTATAAATAGACATAAAGTAAAACGTTAAACTTCTTAAGTAGTCTCCTACACACAGCTTTTTAAATATTGCGTAAAACCACCTTAAATCACATCACAATTAAAAATTAAATCTAAACATAAATTTCTGTTGCATAATCAAACTATATAAAAATTGTTGTACGACATGTGCTTCAAAGATTTACAATTTTAACAATAAAAAGCTATTATTTTCTTCATGTAAAGAATATATTCTAATAAACCTTATAGACAAAAATATCATTCTAATTTATAGTAGCATGCAAAATTTTAAGAAAGAGAATTTGTATGATCCTGAAGTTATTTAAATAGCATACGGACAAATTTATGTGAATAATAGATTACACAATTTTCTGCACTATACAATGTTTAAGAAGTTTCATAATATATTTATGTTTATTTTATTTCACATTGTGAGATACGTCCTATTATCAGATATATAATACGTATTCTCATATAAATAGCAATAGCTTAATAAAAATGTAAATAATATATTATTGAGAATATGATGTTTAATGTTCTCTATAAATACTTCATTAACAAAGAAAAAGTTTACTACAAAACTCCTATATTGTTAAAAAACTAATGATTTCACTATTCTCTAATAATATTAAGTAACTAATAGAATTTACATAATAGTTTGATTTATATATAATTAAAACTCTTACGATTGTCTAAATATTTTCCAAAATTTTGTACATTTTCGCAAAAATGTAATACACATATACATACATTATATCTTGTTTATTTGTACATAAGCTCTATTTCCTTAATTATTGAAAGTACTAAAAAATGTTTCATATGAAAGTTGTTTGATTTCATGGAGGAAACTTGGTAAGATATTGCTTACATTCTTATTTAAAGAAATTTCAATGCCAATGTGTAACTTCTTTAAATGGAACTACATGTGTACATTTTTTTTATACATTATTTGATACATTCTTTGACTTTAATCTAGTAAAACTTATCATATGAAAGACGAGAGAAGACAACTCTGTATTTTTATGTTTATGATTTCTTTGTCTTCCAAACAATAGATGTGCAAAATTAAAATTAAAATATCTTTTAAACTAATCATTTTTCAACCCAAGTACTTTAATATGTACTTTCCTGTAGAGAATTAAAGAATGCATCAGGTGGTATATAAAAAAATGTACAGTTCAATTTAAAAAACATTATATTGGCATTGGAAATCTCTTTAAATAAAAAGCTAAAAAAATCTTGTTCTCTCACAAAATCAAACAACTTTCATATGAAACATTTTTTAGTCTTTTCCATAGTTAAGGAAATAATAGCTTGTAATATATATATAATAATAATAATAATAATAATAATATTAATCATTAAAATATTCTTTTGATAATAAAAATACGGTTTTTTCACAAAATTATTTTCTCACCCACTTATTAAAATTACCTTTAATTAATATACTCAAATACTTCATAGAGTGCTTCATAGAGTATCTCATAGAGTACTTTTGAATAAATATGAGTAATATAGTTCACAACATACATGTATAAAACCATATAAATGTAATCAAGTACAAAAAATCATCGAAAACATAGAACACAGAGAAGAAATTTATTAATAAAATAAGCATTGTAGTAAGAATGCGTTTCTAAGATATTTTGTTTGGAAATTTGTATATTTTTGTTATCACTTTGTAAATAATCAATAACTATAATAATTATTATTCAATGCAATAAAAATACACGATTTAAATATATATTTTACAGTTACAATAAATTTTCAATAGATTTAAATACAAGGGATATGTTGAAATTCAGATGAGGAAATCTCTAACGAATTATTGGAGTTTTTATAACACATGTGATATAAGTTAATAATTAATGTGATATATTGAATTATAATATGTAAGTATGTAAATACAGAATAAAATTGAATATAAAAATTATCTCTACTATGTGTATGTAGGTGTGTGCGTACGTGCGTGCATGCGTGCGTGCGCGCGTGTGTGTGTTGTGTGTGATTTCTATTATTATTATTATTTTTACACTTGTAAATACAAAATGAGAACTTGGAATAATATCTAAATTATGAGAAATAGTTAAATTTCACAGAATCATAACCTAGAAAACAAAGAAACAAATCGACCTGGTTTCCATATATCCTTTAAGAAATTAAAATAATAAATTAAAAGTAAACACGTGCACTAGAAATACACATATTACTATGTATAATAAAATATATTTACAATTCAACATCGAAACGTGCGAAGTAAATGACGGTAGAACTGTTTGAGAATTTTACCATAACCTTATTTCAAAATTTCAATTATCTTAAGCAAAAATTATAACGAAATAGCACTAGGAACATTTACATTTTACTATGTTATAGAGCTATTTTATTGTCAATTTCATATAAAAAACATGCGGAATTACCGACTTGAATATGAATCGACGTCTAGTGCACACGTTATAAATTTTTTATTAAATTGACAACCGTGATACTTACAGTTGTTTAGGGAAGAAGAAATAAATACACAATCCCGAATTCAGCAGTAGTAAATATTCCTTATATTGTATTCTAGTTATTTCGTTATAGTTCGCGCAAGTAAATAACAATTCCAATTCGCCATTTTACGTTACCGTTTACGTGAAAGAATCGCAAAGCACCGATAGACCGCAAAAGATTACGCCACTGCGTCACTGAAGTAGAATTTCCGGGTCCGGTTTTCTAAAACATTAACGGCGCGAAATTTGGTATGTTATGCCAACTACAGTTTCTGTGAGACGCCAATACAACGTATACTTAATTTTTGTTCATTATTTAGTGATACAGTCGTTATATTGTTAATATCTTACTTCACTCACGCATGTGAATAGAGTTAGTAATGAATATAGGTAGTAATTCTCAAACCTTTCTAACGGAAATGTCTTAAAAGTCTATAATAAATTCCACGTTATAATACTACAATTTGTTACAAACGATGTATTTTTTAGATTTTAATATCTTTAGAGAAATTGAATTGTAAGATAAATATATTGTTGATGTTTTTAAATTTACAAGGAACTAGGAAGTAAAATTCACAGATGCGTTTATATTACATTTCTATATACCTAAAATGTACTTAAATGTAATTAGAAATTTAATACAAATTATAGATTATATTTATTCTACTTTCATAATTATGAAATTTTACATATTAATACTTAGAATTTATAAGTATAACAACAAATTTGCGTAAATCTCATACACTTTTTTATTAAATTAAAATTTTACATTTTATACAAGTTTGCAGATTTATTTTAGAAATATTATATTTGTCCGATCTAAAACAGTATAATATTGTTTTTATAAATATTCAATTTATTTAAAAAAGATGATTACACAGAAATGAATTCAGAGTATATTAAAATATACTCTGTATTAAATTTTAAGAACTAAATCTAATATTCAGTCATATATTCAATCTCTTCTCTATATTTCATACTTGTTCTATGTTGCCTGCTATTAACGTTATCACGCAATACAGGAATTATCCTCTGTCCACTTCGTTGTAACGTATAAGAATTAAATGGAGAAAAGATTTCAACTGTAGGTGTTGCTCCTTTTTTACTATCGAAAAGAGGAAGTTGATTCCGTGTATTATTTTCAATTACGGTATAACAATACGCCAATTGATATATTCGGGTAATTTCTGCAAAACTATGCGCAATTTCAGGATGACAAGCTTTCAATGGGTTTAGTTTACAAGTTATAATTTTCGCTAAATCCAATTCTTGTAAATATAACATGTCTGAAAGCAAATAAACAAATAATATCGAGCGCTAGTGGAATTAAAAAAAGATGTGTATTAATTAAATGATAATATTAATTAAAATGATGTATTTACATTTTTTTGAATCAGGATAATCATTATGCCTTTTAGTAATTATAAGAAACAGTGCTTCACAAACAGAATAAAATACACTGTGTTCTTTATTTTCATCCTCTATATAGTTTGAATGATCCTGCATGTTGATATAATCATGTATCCATTTGGATATTTTAAATTGGACTGCTTTTACCAACCTAATAAATATAAAATATATAAAATCTATATGTATACCTTTTGTATTATGCGTTACAATATTAAAAACATACCCAGTTGTAACGAATGTTGCTGCAACAAGTAAATTAGCAATATATACTACAGACGATTGTCGTATAATAGAAGGTACATTAGGATCGGACGCTTTCCGCCATAACCAATCTACAAAAGCCTCCGCAACAGCTGTTTTAAAACTACAAATATAGAACATAATATACTGCACGTATTGACTCGCATGAGTGGGTAATATTACTGTTTCAAATATTTGCAATATATCAAAATAGAGACTTCTTAAACATTCCACTTGCAAAACTCCGTTAATAAAACAATAGTTGTACATATATTCTAGGATCAGTTCCATACACATATCCAATTTATGAGCTATTGGATGTATTTTATCTGTTTCTGTTATATTATTTTCTTCAACATTATTCACATTACCAAGTATACTGTCACATTCACTAGTATCATCCATTAAGTCTTCATCTTCTTCATTTTCTATCTCTAAACGTGGTATATTTACATCTAATACCATTAACCTATTACGAAACAGAAATCACTTACAATAAAGAACTTACTTTTCATCCTAAAACGATAAAATTAGATTACAGTGATATTACCTGTTAATAATTAGAGATAGAATATCAGATTGTAACTGTGGTGCGTAACTTATTATTTGAATCAATGCATAAACATAAACTTCGTGCGTACGAGTTCCATGAACAATGTACGGAAACCTTGCTCTAAGAGATTGCAATAGAAGTTTGCTTGACCTTAAACAGATTTTTATAGAAATTATTATATTTTTAAATTTTACTTATGAATTATATACGTATATTATTTATGAGAGAGAGAAAGAGAGAGAGGGGGAGAGAGAGAGAGAGAGAGAGAGAGAGAGAGAGAGAGAGAAATAGACAGAGAGAGAGAGAGGGGAGAGAGAGCATATTTTATAAAGTACTAAAAATGAGATAGTAAATTCTTACATTGGTACAACTTTCAAAATTTTTTGTAGGACATTATGTATATGATTTAATCTTTGAATATCTTCTTCTTTGCATTCTTCATTTTTCCATTCAGCATCGTTATTATCTTCATCTATTCAAAATAAAGATTTTAGTTACAATCCGTCGTTAGAGCCACTTATATAACAATAATTTCTTAAAATATACCTGGTTTAAATTGTTCAACTAAATTGTCTATTGTATTTTTAGCATAATGAATTTGCATACAAATTAAATCTTCAATAAATGCTTTGTAAGCAGACGTGACATCTATAGAACGGTTTGTCCATTTTATTTGTAGAAGCGTTTCTACAAATACTTTGTGGATAGGACCAAGCAATGATATACATTGTCTTACGTTCGATAAAAATTCTATTAAATCTGCGTCCTAAATTGAAAAGTAATAGATTCAAATTAGAAATATCGAATAATCTTCGATCGAATAAAACTAGGATAATATAAACTATTTCAATAATTACTTAAATACCTTTATATTTGAATCTCGTAGAATACATATTAAATCTTCGTAATCTTTCGTTCCAGTACCAGCTTCAAAATTATAGATAATACTTTTGAGATTTTTTGGAAGTTTGAAATGTACTCTGTTAGATTGTCTAATAAGTTGTGATCTAACTCCAGGAGTTTTTAGAATCGACGAGACACTGCTAATTCTTGAAGATACAACTGACATCTGTTAAAAAATAATATATCTATCGTTTAAGGTAATTTATCCAAAGCATCATTCTAGTATCATAAAATGTACTAATATTAAAACTGTTGAAAAACACTATGTAATGCTCATAACATTTATTAAAACTATCAAGCACACGTATGCAAGATGGTAAGGAGGTTATGATATATGGTACTAGAAAATTTGAACGATACTTACTTTTACAATTATATTTATAACTTTCTAATGTGATGATACTTTTAATAATTTCAAATCGTACATCTGTTTACATTTCGAACTCGTATTACTGTATAAATATCACCAAGTATTCTCACTCGTCTTTCCTTCCTACATGTGACTGGACAACCGCTTCCACCGAATACGTACCATTGATCAAGTATAACATAGACCTGATATTCAATACGTTTTCATCTCCCACGTTTTTGGGGCCACTTGACCATCTTATAATTTTCGTGTCGCATGCGACATCATCGATCAGGTATAGTAGTGGAATGTATATGATAATTCACCGTAACAAATCACAGAGGGCATAAGAAACACTCTGATCGTTCGAAGTCGGTATTTCAGACACCGTCTTTTAAAACACGAGACAAGAAGTCCGATATTCTGTATCTGCTTATGCGTATATACATTTGCGTATGTTATATGAAATGTACATGTATATTTACTTTGTCGTGTGCTATTTAGTCGCGTCTACCTTATCTTTAGTCGTAATTATTAATGTTATGTAAGTAGTAACTACACGACCATCATATATACATATCTACGTCATTCTTTTTTATATACGTTAACTTGATTTTAAAACGGATTATTTTAACTAGAAACATTGAATAATTAATTTTTTTAAGGGAAGCAAATATGTACCTATCCGTTTTGTATAAAATTTNAATCTTTTTTAACGATTAAAGGTTTAAAAATGTGTTACATTTCTATAATAGAACAGAAGAATGTATTCAATAATAAAATATAACGTGATCATTTTGGTTACATTTGGATAAGTATAATGCAAATAATTAATTACACCAACCAATTTATAAGTGCAACACAGTGGGCATGTTAAAATACTATAACCAAGAACAAGTCATATTCTGTATTATATATTTTTACCACCATTATTATAGTAGAAAAAATATAATATTTTTATATTTTATATAAAGCGATCACAAATTAATCGCAAGCATTGCGATACTCTATGACATCATTGCACCATACGCATAATCACCATATTAAACGATTATAATTATCAATAATTGTTCGAACTTGCGTGTTGCGTCTTATACATGTTTTATGCTATGCATTATGTTATATTATACCTTCGGTTTAGGTCAGAAAATATTCAAATTTAAAACTACGTCCCGTAATATTTGGAAAATTGCGCAATTTTACTAACGATACAATGCAATGACAAACCAATTCATTTTTTATTACTTATGTCAAGGATTAAACTATTGTAGCTAGTCTTTTTGTTGTTCTAACAAGGTGGTCAGAGTTTTGTCTATACATTCTGGTAAATGATCCAATAACATCCGTGGCATCACAACTAATTCCGTGAATTCTTCTGGTTGCGCCCATCGCATCTCGAATTTCTTTTCTTTCTTATTTTGACTCTTGCTGCAAGAGAAAATGTGACGTACAGTTAATTATTTGGCGCTTGTAAAATATTCTTTAACTTTGCACAAACTCGATAAATAAGTACTAAGCATTATAAATAAATTTGCACGAAGAAAATAAATAATAGGTAAAATATGAAATAAGTGGCAAACCTGTTTTTTGATTGTTCGGGTTTACGTTTGATTATGTGAAGTACTCTACCACCTATGTATAATTTTACTTTAGAATATCTCCTTTTCGAAATATCTCGCTCGTAAATCCTACTTTCCTATAATACAAATAATATTTTTTTTTTTTTTTTTTTTTTTTTTTTTTTTTTTTTTGGAATATAGCATTATAACGCAAATTAGGTTTTAGATAGACGTGGATAGACAAGGAAATGAATAATTTAAATTATATCGACACGCATGTAAGTATATACCTCTACTGTATTTATATCTCGGTCGTTAAGTAAAGGTGTTTCTCCCGATACAGTGGTAATCATATTATAGGCATTCCATGTATTTTCAAGGTCCTTCTCAGGAATACCGAATAAAATGTAACCTAATCCGTTTAATACTACTCTATACTGCAACAATAATATTAAAGAAATAAAATTGAAAATATTTCAGATAGTATATGCTGAAATAGACGTGTCAGAATCTAAAATATTCGAAATAGGATAAAGATCGCACCTTAGGTAATGGGCAAACACGAAGTGCCATAAGCAAAGACGTTCGAAGATTTTCTATGCTATCAACGCTCAATCTCATTACCAGGTCATCTCCAATGCCTACTGTGAAAACGAATTCTTCGGTTATTCTGGCAAGCTCCCTCGAGAGAAGACCCGCTAAACAAAAAGTTTTTCTTAGTAAAGGTTAATAATAATTATTATTAATTAAAAAAATTAACCATATAAAGAGGAAGAATCAATGTTTCCGAAGAATCCGTACCTGGTGTGGAAAATCCGTAGACTTTCAGTGATGGATATCGTGGACGTAATAAAAATCCTAACAGAATACCTATACCAGCACCTAGACTGTGACCTGTACATATTTTCCTACATGAAATTGTTAAAATTTTGATTGTCTTAAACATATAGACAATAGAACTTTACCAGTAAAATTAGATGTCTCTAAATTTCGTTTTAAATTATTTGTTAAATACTTAAAAAGTATCTATTAATTTGACATGATGGCATTTTTAAGAAATTGTATCTTTCTAACGTAACCGAAATAAATTGTTCCGTAATCATGTATATCTCTAAGTTGATTAACGAAAAAGATACAAATAAGTAAATTGCGTGTCATTTGTTATATCTATACAGGAAAATCTTATTTCCTTTTTTATTTATTTTGTACGTAATTTAATAATCTCGTAATATACAATGGATATATCGTTCGAACATTTTGTCTATACGTAATTAAAATATTTGACACCTCGAGAGTACGATTGTTTTCAATTTATCGTTTCTCTTGTCAACAAACATTTTATCGTGCAACCGAAAATAACATAAAATTGAAAACATTTAAATATATATATAGTATAGAGACTAATACGCGCAAACCTATAAGCAAAATTTTCTAGCGCACATATAGCATTCCTATTTACCTGTAATAACCAAATCGTATTGAGGATATGTATTGAACGCTCGTTCCAAAACCTTGTTATCGTCTAATTTCTTCAAAATCAGCCTAGCACTCGTTATCATACCACTGTGTGCCTATACACGTAACATTCGACGGTATAACTCAAACTCAGCGTACAATTTTCTTTGTAAATAGTACGATTAAAAGTATTCTTATTGTTAATTTCATATTGGACTTGAGATACTTACATGGCTGTTTGGCGGAACACCTTCGCATACAAAAACATTCGAACCTGCGGCAATGTCAGTTATCAAATCGCGCATCGAGAGACTACCCCGTATAACAATGACAATGTTATTTTTCTTCTGATCTGCTATTACACAGAACGGTATCTAAAAGTATTTTATAAAAACGATGAAAAAAAAAAGCTGTTCCTTTATCGAATATACAAACATATAATATTCTTCTTTGATACCAACCTCGCATAAATAGTTTTTAAATGACGCATACAGGATGTCATCCGTCGATAAATCTGATAAAGTTTTCACACCGGCTAAATAACAGTAGCAACAATTGTCGCCAATAATTGGAATACGTTTTGTTCTGTAGTTACAATGAATTGATCAAGATAGGGTCTCGTAATATTAGTTAAAGTAGTACACGTTTTATACTTTTTTTCTTTTCTTAAAGCGCAGTATAATATCGTTTCTGTATCGCAATATAATTATTTAAAATAATATTTTACCGAATCGTATTTCAACTTTGAGTCTATTCTTCTTCTATCTTATTCAATATTCTCCTAATTGATTTCCTTTTAATTAATCGTAATAATTCTGTTCACTTATCTCGAGTATTTGAAAGAAATTTGCAAATAATCGATCCGATTTCTTCGAGAAATCATCATGATCTTTCTACTTACCGAAAACAAGCGCAACAAGTCAAATTCGGCAGAATATGAAAACACCCGGTGCATATATGTAAATACATAACTAACAACCATCCATAAGCAGCTAATGAAAGTTTTATATAGTAAGCCGCGTTCTCTAAAGACATCCAACTCGGTGCATTTTTAAAAATTACAGTTGCATCTAGAACAATAATATTAAGATCGTTTATATTGTTTATAGACTTTCGAAAGAATATAATTAACTCTTTAGTTACACGAATTCCCGGAAATTAAAATTTAAAAAAATGTTAGAAAATTTTGGAAGAGAATTATAATAATTAAAATATATACCGGAAGTATATGTTGGAACAGGAAGAATATTCAGCCGGCGCAATTCACGAGTTTCTCGCTTTTGCCGAATTCTTAGCAGGATACACCCTGCGATAATATCTGAAGGAACTAAATCTGTTCCCTGGTACAGAGAGCTTAGCAAACCTATAAAAAAGCAATAATTTCTTTATCACGTTAAAATTATCCCTATGATAGACGATAAATATAAGATCGAGAATCTTGCTGCGAATATAGCCTGTAAAAAGAATGTAAAATGTGTTAGACGTTTGGCGAAGCGTTAAATGGCAAATATAGTCAAAGATAGATAATTTTGTACGGAGAGGTATGCGATAATGTTAAAGAATTACTTTGTTTACTGTATTTAAAAGCTTGTGACATCGTCAGTAACGGAATCACGACAAAAGGAAATGCTGACATAATGTGTTAGATTCTACAAAGATTATACATATTTTTTTCTATCGATAGCTATAATTGTTTAGTAAAACAGCGAACGTTTAATTTCTATATATATATATATATATATATATACTAAGACGTACATCGTAGTCATTTATTTATGCACTTTTACCCTCCGGAAAAAAGTTCTGCCTTTCAAAAGTTCGGCATAAACAGAAAGAGATCAACGCCGTGAATTGCAAATATCGTGACACATAAAACACGATACAACAAATTATTTTTACTGTCCTGCGGTTGTCACGTCTATTTCGTTGTATACATAATTTATTGCATGCCTTATAACGTACAAACATATTTTACTTTTGCATACCAGTTCGTAAGAAAGTGTACGTACTGAAGTTTAAGTACTGATATATATATATATATATATATATATATATATATATATATATTTACACTAATCAACGACCTTCTATCCTCTTTCGCTTGGCGTAGCTCTTGTCTTGACTTTTTATTTTTATGTATTGCAAGTTGATACAAGTTTGAGCCAAATCTCCGTTCGTTTAGTTTAATCTTTTTTTTCGGCGTTGAAAGCTTTCTTTCAAAAGATATATGACGAGGAAACGACGGTTTCGATTTCAATCACGACAGAACCTTTTTTAGGCCAGTCGTACCTATGTCTCACCAGCAACTTGTTGAAAAGTCTCGTTAGCGTTCTCGTCTTTTCTCATCCACCAGAGAAACTTGAATCTCCGTTGCCAGTTCCTTGAGAGTTTTCCATGTTCGACAGAACTTTCTAAATGTTTGTTACTTAATAATCCTAACGGATCAAAGATTAATGCCAAGCCGAAAACGGTGAGACCTATAAGAATCCAGTCGAAGAACACCAAGGCCTGGGTTATCCTGATCGTATAATGCTCGTAAGTACATTTGACGTTTGATCCAAACAACCATAAACTTCCTAAAATATTCCATGATATCTCAGGTAGAAGGAACAATATTCTGTAAAATCATAATAATATCTTTATTATAATTTTAGAAAAGAAACGTCAATTTTGGGAAGAACGCGCTCTTGCAGAATTTTGTAACGCGTATACAAGGTGCCTCGAGACGAATGATATCAAACGAATACCTGGTTAATGGGTCAAGGATTACGAAAATTTGTCAAACACTCGACTGCCCGCGCGAAAAAGATTCTTTGTAAAAAAAAAAAAGAAAAAAAAAAACAAAGGTTTGAACACCGAATAAAAGAAAATTACGAATGGAAAAATGTTATTCGTAGAATCGTATTTCCTATTCTATCGTATAATACTTTATAAAACATCCTGTATATCGGAACATCTGTCTTTTGAATTTAACGGGAAGTGAAAGATTTACTAATTATTATGATTATTTGCGCGACAAAACTTTACCATTCGTATTAATTTGAAGTTGGATTTAGAATTTCTCGAATAACGTTGAGATCTCTACAACGCGTGCAAATTTGATATCTTCGCGCTACGATATAAAACAGTCGAGTTTTATCGAATTGTTACAAGCAACGGACCTATCAAAGACAATCTTATTGCGATAATAAATTATATGTGATGATAATGTCGCGTTGTAACATTCAGAAATGGTGTACGTTACAGTACCTATCAATCGTTATTAATGTACGTCAATAAAGTATAATGCATCGGTACTAAAAAGTGAAAAGAGTTTACGTCAAAGAGTTACGTCGCAAACGGAATTCATTATGTATAGTAATTCGTTAATTGCCGATACATAATTACGGATAAATGATGCCGTTTATGATCGATGATAGTGGTTGAAGTTTGTACTTGCAATTAGAAAATTAATAATAGGAATAATAAAAGTATGAAGTAGATCGTGAAGCGATGCATGTCAGAACGAAGAATATTGTTTTATTTCAGCGGTATTTTATAATGAATGGCGTTGTTCGTCAACGATATGTAAATTGCAGTATAATTTTCGAACGTCTACTTACTTAACTGTCAAGAATGGTTCAACGTGTTTACGAGCGTGCGTTTCCATGATAGATCCTTTTGCGCTCAGTCTTATAATGATGAGCATGAAAAGTATAGACACGACAAGAAATGCAATCTCTCCTAAGAGATACACGCGAACTAACTCTCCACCTAACTGACAACTCCATGTATGCTCGTAATATCTGACACAAACGGTTACAATCAGGGATAACCTGCGAACAGAATTAATTACGTAAGGATTAAGATTTATTCAGATTTGTTTAACAAACGAAGAGAGACTCTTCTTAGTAGCAAGGATAATTATTTAGGGATGTTAATTAAGGATAATTATCGGGAATTTTACTCGGGATCGGATTAGGACCCCGAAAGTTTGTAACGTTCGGATACACGCGGTCTCGTATCTTTTATTAGAGCGAAATAGCGAAATAGCAAACGTTATCTTTCATATTTGTAGCATACTTGACGTACATACGATTCATTTTCAAATTTTTCAACGATCTGCCAACGATACGCGACGTGTGAAAGTAAAGATTTGAGAGAAGTTTTGTTTCTGTTTCCAAACATCTCGCAATGTATGTAGTTGAGCCATTTTTTTATTATTCGTAAACGTCGTCCATTGATTTAACCATTCTGCAGGAAGTTTTAAAAGGAATTTTACTATATATTAGTGACATGTGAAATACCATAATTTATTTTAACAAACAAGCTATATGATTATATTATCCTTAATTAGATCTGTTTAATATCTATAATTTAAAATCTATAATTTAATATAGAATTTATAAAATCACAATACGAATAAAAACGAGAGACGATTAGTTATTTGTAAAACATGAAACTATTTCTTGAATAATTCTATCTATGTACAATGTATTGCGTACATCTTCGTCATCTTCTTGGAATAATCGAGAAATTTAAATAACGTTATACGCGTAGAAACACAGATTATTTAACCGACTAACCGTCGCTCTATAAATACGTATTACGGGTGACTTGCGAGTCTCCAGTTCGTCCAAATTCTATAATGCTCGTAAAATTTGCATAAATGTAAAATGTAAAAGTAAAATGCGTAAATATAGAGAGGATAGGTTCCTTGTGCTTCGGTGGAATAAATAAACAGGGGAAAGAGCTGTTGGATCGTCATTCCTGCCAAGGATACACATCGAAACTAAAGCTATTAATTATCCGATACCAGAACTCCGAATGTGGCCAATTTGATTATTCCTACTCTCCTCTTTTTCGTTATTTCGCTATTTTTTCCATATGATTTTTGCCAAACGTTGCGCACAGCTGTGCTATTGTAAGATATTGGGTTATGCAAATTTCATTCGTATAGTTTTTAAAAAATCACGATATCATTGTGTATGAATTTTAATTTGCACGAAGGAGAGAAGAAAGTACATATTTATATGTTTCATTGATTCTTAACCAACGATGTTTCGATACAAGATAAAAGATTATAGCTAAAAGATTTCAAATTCTGAACTTATAAGTTCAAAATCTTATTTGCGAGGTCTGATATAAGATTATTAAATTTAGAGTCGTGTCTCGAGAGCAAAGTTATGACTCTGTTTATCGTAGTTTCATAATAATACAATAGTCAAAGATTAAACCGTTTTTTTTTCTTTTTTTTTTTTTTTAATCATTTAAAACCATTATTTCTTTGCAAGTTGGCGTTAATTTACGATGTACGGGATTTTAAGTAAGATACGTCGATCAGTTGAGGCTTTAAAGACTACGCAGAGTCTGTACAATCTCTAGCAATGTTCCACGTTGGATGAAATTCTCAAGATTGTAGCGTTGAAACTGAAAGAAGACGAACTACTTACCAAATGGATCGAATGAAAATTTCAAAGATACCCGGATAAACAAGGTCGTCGCTCGCAGCTAGCCATGTTCTGCCGAAGAGTTTTATCGCAGGCATTTTTCTGTGGAACATATCGCGTTTTGTAAGATTACTTTCTTTATCGATGCCGACTGAATTTTGTATCGCGTAAAACATATTTCGAAAAGGAATAGACGAACGAAACGATACGCGTTTGTTACACTTGCGAGTTACTATCCATATAGTTGAACGAATAAACGTAATGTTCGGATCAACGTTTCATAATATACGTAGCAGGTTCAAGCAGCGTGCAATGACGTGACCACGATGTTTTACGAGCATAAATTTTCATAGGATTTGGATAACCGAGTATACCGCGACGCACCTATATTTCTTTGATAGTAAATTACGGATCAGAGAAAGCGCCGAGAGAAAGTCTCTTTGTCTATCCTACATCCGAGAGTATTGACATAACTTAACTGCGATCGTAACTGGACCCTGACCCTGTTGAACATCAAATCTTTGTCCCAAATTTTGTAGAGTTACCTGCATACGCGAACACATCTTCCGTTTAAAAGAGAGATTCGTCTTTCCTCCGTCGCGTGACGTTTCTTGTTTTCAATTCTATATTATTGATTCAGCACTTTTTCTATATCGCGTCGCTTAATTAGATAGGATGACTATCTTTTCGATAAGGAAACCTTATATGCTCTATATATTCTTACGTTTAGCGATAGATCGAATCTATTTGTCGGTGATATATCGTGAGCGATATCGTTAGTTGTCCGTTGCAGACCTATATTCGTCAATGATTTTCTAGCGACTCTTTGACATTGTTATAACTAGAATTTCACACCATACTAGTTACTAATTATACGCCTTATCGTCGTACACGCTTCTTTAATAAACATGCTGAATCTTAAGATAATTCTAACGCCAGATATAGGATTTCTTTTATTATAGTAAGATTTCTTCTGAGAATATACTCCGGAAACATCTTACGGTATATTCGATCTTCGAGGAATGCAACGTTCTTTTTACACTCGATTATTATAGTTGGAACAAATAATTCTATCGCATCTCGTACTAGCTTTCGCATCGTAACCGCTGACATGAATTTAAAATTGCGCAGACACTTTTTCATTAGTCTGACAACATCTTACGTAGCAAAGTCTATCCTCATACAGCAAATAACCGTCGTTCAATTTTTTTTTGTCTAATTTAAATGCGTCGCTCTCGCGTGCGAAGCCTTGAGAAAGAAGCATAATATCTTATTGGCGCGATAAATTGACAATACTATGCGCGTTTCAGGAAACGATATGAAACGGAAGAAACGCTCAAACGATTGGAAAAAATCGAATTTTAAGATATATTCACCTTCTGGAGAAAAATTTGAATTTCAAGATATAATCGCTTCTCGAACAAAACGTCCCGATATCTCGGTAGAATTTCGGATCGTTCACAACATGCCACTTTTCCACAAGCACGATCAGTATTCGAGAGTATCGTCGCCAACCTGGTACAGGATGCAGTCCGGTATTTACCGTTTTAGTTACTCGCACGACGAGTTTTTAATTTCTTCTAACGAGGGAAAAGATAAGACTCGCTTGCACTGACATTCATAGTCGTTCACGATCTAACCATTGATCGCGATACGCCGATCCAGCGGCTCCAGTCGATCCAATGGTATCCGAGTGATCCGGCGTACGCGAAACGTGAGATAGTGTCGAAAGCCGCTGAGGTCAGTTCGCAAGGAATGTGACGCCTTGAGCGAATTTTCGTCTGGCCGTGAAGCTAGCGCGAATTAAAAGGAAGCGGAGTCGAGCTCGTCCGGTAGAAAATTGCATCGGTTCGCGACGTTAGATCGGCAAAACGCGTATACAATACACTCGTAATCCGCTCACCTTGTTTCGTAGCATCCCGCGTCGAATCTCACGAGCTGGTTGGCAGTGACTGTCCAGCACGGCCACAACTTTCCCTTCGTTCCTCTCGATCACACGTTCCTTCGCTTACGAAAAAACCAATGGCTCCTCATGGGGATACACGGTAACGGTAGGAGTAGGTGTCCCTAGTATCCTGCGATTGCGACAAACCGAGCGCTTCGATTTTTCGCTAAAACCGTGAAACGAATTTATTATTTATATTATATTCGACTTTTATAAATAAAATATGAACAAGTTTTAACGCGATGTCTGATTTCTGTGACCTGGTATGGCGTAAATATATAAGTAAATATATAATATATAAGTTTCTTTTTTCGCAAAAAAGCATAAAACTTATCTTCTTCGCTCTCTGGCTGCGTATGCGTATCGTATATCGTTTGATAAATTTTCTACCATTTCTTACCAATATGAAATTTTCTGCGATATTAATATTAATATCTATCGGTATCGATATCGAAAGCCTCGAACAGCGTTCCACGAAACAGCGTTAATTGTAACAGTCGGCGCTAAGCGTAACACTCTGAATATCATAACCTAATCGGATAAAATATTTTATCCCGATAATAAGTAGTATTCTAATAGAACAAAATACATTTAATATTCTAGCGTACTTTCTTCGGTGTCTCTTTTTTATGCTTTACACGCGAATTCGTTACAGCTACGGGGTTTACACACCTTTTAAAAGCATAATTGTTCTACTTACGAGAAAGGCTGGCGGCCTTAAAATCCTTCTGACGTTATCATGTGAAAGAGATAAACGAAACCAACAATGTCGTTTTTCTAAAATATTTTAATTTTATCTGCCACTTTTTATTTTATCTATAGTTCCAAAAATAAAAGCCGCGCAATATCATAGATTTTCTCCGAACCTTTTGTTAACCGATATCGTGTATATTTTTTCCGGATTAGGGTGCGAAAGTATCTTTGAAAGGTCAGAAATTTTGCATAAATAGCTATCTATGCTACGTTCACTAATATATAATATCCTTTTGCAAAAAGAAATTTATAATGTTTCCGCAAAACTATAAATTCTTATGGATTCCTTCGATTTATGGCGATAAAAGAAAGCAGAAAAATATTTTCAAAAATATGACTGAATAACGTAACAAAGTATATATTCAATGGAATAAATAATAATCAATTTTAGTAAGCAATTTATATCTAGTTGCAACGTTCTCTGTGCATATTGATTACGTATCTATATACGAACAGTCCAGCATCCACTTATAAGCGATATTATATAAATTTTCATGTAAATTGATTCGCGTAAATAAACAGCATTTGTAACTATCTTGTTTGCAAATTATCTGTTTAAAACTCCGAACTAAAGAAACAGCGTGAAAACATATGAATATCCTAAGATAAATTAACAAAATAAAAATACAATTTAGTCAGTAGCATGCCAGAAAACAGAGAACTTTAATTATTTCTATCGTGCAATACATTGATTATAAGAAGTGTTAAAAGTATCGAATTAACATGGAATCTATCATCTACTTTTTCATTAAATGTAATTTAATGCCGTGTAAGAGATTTACATATTCGCTTAGTACTTTAAAAGACAACTTTCAACAAGAAAATTCAAAAAATTTACACATTTTTTTAGTAATTTATCGGTGAAAAAATAAAGAGTTTAATTATAAAAACGGAGATATAAATATTACGCAATAACAATATATTATCGTCTACCTACAAAGAAAATACGAATCAAGCCACGAAACTATACATTTTTCTGTATAAAAGATGATTCTCCTTTCAATGTCTGACTACATAACATCCAACATACTTATAAATAATTAATGAATATTCCATTCGTTTAATTTTTTTTCTCTTTTTTTCCATCTCATATGCATATTTCACTTTAACTACACCGATTGTTCCTACTAATATTTTACTATATACGTATATACGTATAGCCTGTAATATCGATTTGTGTAAGTCCTTTAAAAAATGTGCTAAAACGTTAAACGGAATAAGGAACATAAATTTTTATATCTTTCGTTAATATCCGTTTACGAATGTTAATAAATATCCGTCTACTGCTGGAAATTAGAAAAAAAAAAAAAAAAGAAAAATTGCTTCGAAAGATACGTCGACTCGAGTGTAATACTATAAAATAGCCTTGATTTTATTGAATCCTTTTTATATAGCGCTATAAGAAAACAGCGTAGCGAAGCTAATGAAAAACTAGTTCCAAAATGGTGACAAATAGATATCGCACGTCAGATGTCATAATTGTTTGTTTTTTCGCTAGTTCGGTCATTAATAATGCATCGCAATATTGAAATCCAATAAGAATTCAATAGGTAGGATTTAATATGCACCATCGATAAGATTCATTGCTTATGCTCTATGTTGTATATAAAAATAAAATTATTTAATATTAATTTTTCAAATATCATCTTGCGTAGATTAAAAAATAATTTACATGATATATAATAACATAATTATTCGGAAAAATATTTTACGACACAAAGAAAAGATTATTTGATATATGTAATTGTTACATCTTATTTTTCAATAAATTATCTCATTATATCGTTATATTTTACAATCTTACATCAGCAACGCACGTCTAATGATGTAGACTGAACTTTAGCGATTTACAATTGTTATTGATATTTTAGTCGGGTTTCATTAATGAAGTTTAATAACGACGCGACAATTTTTCGTAATTAATTAACGAAAATATCGTCGAAATGGAATTTTTTGAAACGATATTGTATCATCCGACTATCTTTAAATGCACTGTGACAAAAGCATGCGAAAGGCAAGGAATTCTATTGCCATATGCCTTTTCTTGTCATAAATATCTCGCTGGATAATTGCGAATACAAACTTCGTTTCACCGCTTCGAAATACAAATATTTTCATTATCGCGTACACGTTTTCGTTATCAGAAAGATCTCATTATTTAAAAGCATAATTTCTCATTAAAATATACAAGTTTGCTTTTATCCGGTGAAATTTTTTGCAGAACGTTTGTTATACTCTTTGTATAATATTCTCCGTTGTTCAATTAATATGATATCGTATCGTGATAGAATGAGATTGGCATGTGTCCGGTTTCTGTCATTATCTCGCGAGGTCACGTGTTTCCTAAATTTCGCTCGGAAACGAAAAATGACCGCTTTTATAACGTTAACTATGATAGACTAGTTACAAGGAAGCTACGTTACAGTTACTTTAATTACAGGAAGCAACACAATTTTTACGAAAGTAGACCTCGGAGTCAACGTTGTTGTACCTCTTGTGAATCACTTCAATGTGTTCAAGTTAATTACATACCCTTTTTCGTTGGAAGCAAAAGTATACAACCGTAGAGGAAACGAGATATAGTATTAAAACGAAAACAGTCTCTAAATACGTTAAAAGTACGAATTTATATGTCCAGTCGTGAAAATTTCGTATCAACCAATAGATATTAAACGTAGGAGAGAGACGATGCGATTGTTGAAACTAATTATAATCTCACGGATGTCGAGCGATATATATGAAAAAAGTTTGTGTAATGGGTAATGTAACATAAACGTGACATTGTACCGGCAATATTTCTTCCTATCGTATTTGCATTACAAATAAATAATTACGAACGAACTTGAAAGTAATCGACTATTCAATTTTTGCAATGTAATCGAACGTAACGCGTAGATCATACTTTTATAGTGCGAGCTAAGAAAATATGGCGTCGGAATAGTGGCAATCCGTTTGACGCGGTACGTATGATCAACAACGCGACAAGATTAAAATAATTTTGACATTAAAAAATTGACAAATAACATATGCGTGACAGCTTAAAGAACGACTTCGATTATTATTCAACCAAACTGTTCGATGGTATTCTACGTAGTCGTAGAGGTACAGGTGCAATATAACCTCGACTTTATTTGTAGATCTCAAATACTACCTGCTTCCCGGTAATCTGAGTAATACCCGGTAACGACTCGGTCAATTTTACAAACAAATCTATACTTTTTCATGAAAAAAAATTCCTTTTATATAACTATTATATTACTATTACTATGTACGTTGTTTATATTATATCATAGTTATATAATCTTGATAATCTCGATAAATCACGAAATTTTGTAAAATCGATCGAAAATCATGTTTTTTTACGCAGTCTCGTTTTGTTTGATGTTTAAAGTAAAGTCTCCTTCATCCTGTCTGTAGTCGGGTCGTACAGAGCGCATATAAAGTATAAAGATCTTAAATCATCTTGCGTAACTTGTTTTATACTTAGAAAGTCTATATTAATAATACATATTTGTCATATTCTATTGATTTACCATAACTAATACGCGAAAAGAAGCGATTCTTCGACGTCTGCTTGAAACTACATCGATGGATCTACGTTATTGCTATATGCAACGGACGATATTGCATATGACAATAACAGCTTCTTGATCCAATTTCTATCGGTAATGATGTTAGAAACGGAATTGTCTTCCTTCTACGCAGAAACTACGTAAATAATAATATTTTGTACATCGATCGAACGATATACATATCAAAAGTAAAATTTTATATTACAATGTCGGCGTGATTCGATAACTAAATATCAGTATCCCACCGAACGTTTTACATTGAAAGAATAAAAGAGCAAAGTTAATTAATCGATCCCTAACTACGAATTAAATGATCGATTAAACGATTAATCATTAGTAATCTATTAAACGATCCTTAAATCAGACATAAATAAAGTTTATCGGTTATAGAAGGACCGACGATTAAACAATTTCGATTAATATTTATAAATTCTAAAAAACGGTCGTTCGGGAAAGGGTCAACTTTGGTTGTTGCAAATCAAAAAATATTATCATTATGTATCTCGTGATTCTACCTATACATATATATTAATAGAAATTTAAGACACGCAAGTAAAAGAAGAAAGTATAACACTATATTAAATAATTATTCTATGGCGATAACGTTACCGTCAGTCGATAATTCGCAAATCGCAGCATAACGTTTAACATACATACGTATTCAGCTTCTAATTCTTATTTTGTTATTACAGTCCCATTTTTTGTTTCTCATTATATTTTATATTTTATATTATTTTTATAACAACTAATCGTTACGATACGGTTTAATGCGGAAACAGAGATCGAGCCTATAAAAATACGAATTAATCGAAAAGATTCGCCGAACGTAAATTTCTTTTACTATTAAAAATAATAATTTGCAAAAGTAAGGAACTTAAGTTAAGGAACTGGAACATTTTTCGAATTATATCTAGGGTAGCTTTTTGTTAGTGGAACTTCTGATAGATGGCTCCATGGGCATCAAGAATATAAACGGTATATTACGATTGAATCGTAACACGCGCTATGCATATAATGCTAAAATAAATAGTTTCTATTATACAAATACATATATGTAAATATTATGTAAAAATTAGCGAGAGGCTTTTAATTCTTTTCAACAAACAGGATAATTGTAATCGCGAAATAACGAACAGATTAAAGGACAAGAAGAAAACATTCTCCCGAGTAAAGAATTGGTGGTAGAACGAGGTGTACTTAATTAACATAAACAATAGCTTTTATCAACTAATCGTTAAATATATTATATAAATTGTTTTTTAGTTCAGAAGCGATACGAAGTTGATACTTTTCATTTGAAACAACACTCTGTTTGATCGGTTTAAACGATTAGTTCAATCGTTGTATTGGTATTAACAATTGGTATTATCTGTAACATAGTGCTATTAACAGGGTAAATTAACGCGGCGAACGAGCGACTATTTCAAAAACGCTGTTACTTTCAATCTTATGGTAAGATAATGTATATATATATATATATATGTATTATCATCTTAAAACAATGTACGTATATCCGAAACACGTCTATTTACTACATCTAATACACGGTTGTTGTTATTAAAAAAGATCCACCCATTGTTTGAAAGAATCCACGATGCTGCAACTAAGCGGTAGATCTGAAGTCAGACCGAAGTCGCTGGTCTGATTAGCTACAGATTCGAACTACTTCGGCAAAGTCAGTGCATGCGCTTCAAGGTTTTCGTAGCGGCTGTCGCAGTGATTATAAAGATCTCGAAATAGGACAAAAGCTCCGATCCGTATCGCACGAAATGTACGACAAACGAACTCGTATTCCTTAATTTCTTCTATTAGCTGCTCGTCGTCGTCGTCGTCGCGTATTCAAAAGCGTACAACTTCTCCACGTTTTTTCATCTGCTTCGAATTTTGGCGAATTTTAAGGAACCACGCTATACGATAGTCGAAAGATAACGCCTCGTATCAGACCCTGGCGAAGATCTCGGCTCGTACAGTTACAGTTTCGATCGAAACTATCCGAGTATCGATCGTACAACCTGTAACATCGTGTTACGCTCGGACGTGTGTACACTGTACACGCGCTTCATTGCACGGGAGCAGGCGACACAGGCACGTATACACGCGTGTTACGTGTACACGCGGAAAAGCAGAAGATCAAAAAAATATACAAAGGAGAAGAAGGGAGGCGACGAAGAATGGATGAGTGAGATGTGGAAGGTTGTGCGTCGTTACGTGAGAAAGAGAAAGAGAAGGAGAAAGAGAAGGAGAAAGAGAAAGAGAACGGGAAAGAGAAAGGGAGAAAGAGAGAGAGAGAGAGAGAGAGAGAGAGAGAGAGAGAGAAAGAGAGAGAGGGAAGAAGCGGTCCGCAAGAAGATTCTTGGAGTCGCGGATGGTAAAGGTTCGGGCAAGGGTAGGTGGGTGGTTGTGTCGGCGAAGGAGAGCCACAGGAGGACTAGAGGTGAAGAAGGAGGTAGAAGCGAAGGTGGAGGTTGCCGGAGTAGGTGGATGAGGATGAAGAGAAGGATGAAGAAGAGGAAGGGGGAGGGTGGTTTAGGCGATGGTGGGAGTGGGCCGAGCTAAGACGCGTAATGACGCCCTGAATCAATATGTGAGGCACTGAGATATGCATACGAACTAAGACAACCGCACACCAACCAGCCACAGCTCCTCTGCTCGGCGTCGCGGCGCGGCGTCCGCGCCGTGGCGCAAAAGGAGGGGAGAAATTAAAGACGAAGCAGGCACAAAAATAACGACCCACCGGCATTACCGTCTTTCCTTCTTTCACCTTCGCTATTTCCTTTAACGTTCCTTTCTCTCTCCGCTTCTTTCCCCTCTTTCTTCCCTCCTTGCCACTCCCGCCCACTATCCTCTATCTTCTTTTCTCTTTCTTTCCGTCCTTTAAACTTTCGCCGCCTCTCTTTCCTCGTCTCAGCTGAGATTCTCTCCGTCTTTCTTCGTTCTGCTCTCTCGAAGACGTGACTGCACGGCTGAGATGAGACCATAGGCAGAGGGATACGATGCTGCTAGTCGGTGTCAAGAGAGAGCAAGAGAGTGGCAGAGACGGACAGAAAGACAGAAAGGGACGGAGAAGGAACGGTGACAGGGGAGGGAAACGAGAGAGGGTTGACGAGTGGAGGAGACGATCGGTTAGTAGATCGTTTCGATCGGGACAATGGTCCTGGCTCTCGAGTGGATCCTTGAAACGATCTTATCCGTACAGTCTTAATCCACGTCCCTGCTATTATTCGCTTTTCCCGGCACAAAGAAATACAAATGCCGTTCCCGTAATAGCCTGCGAATGTATGTATACATGCAAACCGAGGGCTCTTGCCGAAGGGATGGCTTGGTGCCGCGATTAGACGAGAATGCAGACAGAAATGACGTCGTTGTGTAGATTTTAATACGATAAATGGCTCGCTTCTACTACACGTGTTCGTCTTCCCTTGCAGTTTCGGCAAGCCGATTTAATCAAACGATACAGCTCGTTAGCGATTTTTCTCTCTTCTGTACAACATTCTCCGACATTTTCCTCTTTCCTTTAATCTCGTTTTAGATCTCGATCGATTCATAGATCCGCTATTCCTCCATCTATTCGTTACGCGCCCTCTCTCCACGATATTTACATCGGTCATCGCTGATCCAGCGTCTTCTCTTCCACCGCTACGTAACTCCGGTTTCGATATTTTCTTTCATTACCATCGTACCCTTGTGCTACTCTCGTTGGTAGCGTCGCACTGGCATCAACCAATCCGTTCCTAATGGTTATTCGTTTCTAAATTTCAAATTAAAACGACAAACCGTTTTCATTCACAAACAAACGGAATCGCGGTTATACAGGCTTAAACATTTTTAAATGGGCACACGTACATTTCTATAGTTGCAACGCATTATCGTCCCACCCGTTCGACGTCTAAATCGATTTACCTTTCGAAATTTACGAAATTACACGACGAAGATACACAACGATTATTGCCGCGTATCCGTTCTCCCTTGTCGTCTACGTTCCTACAGCGAAGATCTTCCCGCGTATACGTATACGAGCATACGTATAGGTAAATCTCGTGTCAAGGAAAAACGTTAGTTATTTGTTAGTACGCTGTACAATGAACCGTTAGACCGTTGATCAATTGCCAACGGAGAAAACAGTCGTAAATATGTCCTAGATATATTGTACTATGCAAGTAGGTGGACAGAGAAAGATATTGCTCGTGACTCTTACATACATCTGTAGACCTCTGTCAAAGTTTTCGCAATTAATATTCCCCTTGTTCCCTCGTCGTGTTTTTCGTGCTTCGTAGGAAAGAATCTTAGCGAAAAGTAAGAAAACAATTGGTCGATCGGTTCGCAACAGACAAATGTAATTATTTAACGCTATCGAGGCAACGTTACGCGAAAAAAAAAAAGCGCATCTAATTAAAATCCCAGTGAGTCATCCGAGTTAGTTTACGTGTTTCCAGGAGAGAATATACGAAAGTTTAGTTTAGATACGTATTATCGCGCGATATATCGATAAATCAATTTATCGTCCGACTTATAAATTTCGAGTCGGATAAATTTCGGTTATTCGCGATAATACTATTTTTAGCGATATTAGCATTTAACGAGCCACGGTTCGAGATAAATGATTTATGTCGTGTTCGTCGTTAATTTCGGACAATATGCTTACAAACAATAGGAAAAGAGTCGGCGAAGGGAAAGAAGAGATTTATGAGTTTCATTTACATGTGACCTAATTCGTCCGAACGTAATCAATGACCAAGACATACAAATCAGATTAAAACTCTGATTTGGTTAACTACACACGAAACAGTAATAACCCCTCCTAGGTCAAATTTAAGGCACCGTGAGGGATCGTATCGATCACGAAACCCGAAAGTCAACGATCGTCGTGTTTCTTTTAACATGCGTCACCCTGCAGTACTTCGTAATCAGGTCGCTATTGACAATATTACAATTCAATTTAACGGTTGAAATTTGCTTCGTTCCATTGCCGAATTAGTTTCCGTTTTTCATAATAAAATTCAAATTAACGAAAACCTTCGATTCTCGGTTACTTTTCGAACTTTAGTTGGCAAAGCTGGTATTTTAGAAAGGGTACGTTAGAAATTTCCCTTTTTTTGCTTTTTTCCATCGCTATGTGCAGTCGATCGCATTGATACTCGAACACTGTAGGAAACCGAATAACATTTTTAAGATTGGATCGAACGATTTAAGTTTTTATAAAAAATGAAAAGGATCAGTTCGCTAGATGATGCCTAAGAAAAATTTTTGAAAAAAGTTGCGGTTGCTCGTGATCGCCTCTTTTTACGACTACCTTTATCCGTGCCTGTAATGAAAATTTGGACGATACGTTTTGTAGATCTAAGTCGATCACTGACGATAACCGCCATAAAGACCAAAGATTTTTACGTCTTTCGACGCCAATTGCGTGTCGTCGTATCGACCGATTTCGATCAAATTTTCAGCACGTGTAATACATTAACCGACACGAGCGTCGTTAAAATTTTCATTACACGCTCGGATACGATACAAATTTGTTCAAAATTTTCCTTACGCGTTATTCAGTAAACCAATCCCTTTCGTTTTTCGATAAAAGCTCGAGTTCGTTCGGTCCAATTTGAAAAACGTCATCCCTGTTTCAAGGAGTGTCGGGATATTATTGCGACCGATTGTACGTGAGTCTATTACACGTGTTCCATTATTGTAACTTACGACGCCAAATATGTCATCAGTTTGTAGATATTTGCTACGAATTAACTTAAATTTGGATAAATCTTTTAGAGGATCCAGAACCTCGTACTTCGTTTATTCGAAAAATATGTTAGAAATTAAAAAATTAACGAAAAATTTTATCCTTTAATCCATCGTTCGACTTTCCGATCATCGGCGACATTCTTGTCGATGAAATATAAGAGCTAGAGAACGTAACGATTACGGTATTTTCAATTCTTATACAAACTGCGTGTCAATAACCTGTATTAACAGCGACTAAAAACGACCAACCAGTTTTGTCAAAAGTATGGACACGCGTAATTACTCCCGAATCTTCATCGCGCTTCGTATCCACCCGCGGGTCTAAGCGTCTAGTTTATCGGTGGCGCGGAGGGATGTCTCGGACGATGTTACTCGTCAGCGTCTCGAAGAAACCGATCCACGAGATCCGACTCGCGCGGTGATCATCGTTGTTGCCGACACGAAGCGTTTATCTCTAGCGTGTAATCGATATTAAAAGTCTAAAATGTGTAGCGTGTGTGGCAAGCTGGCCGCGTGTAGGGGTCATAGCTCGACGTTGGGAGTTGGGTGAACCCCGCGTTACTGGTTGAAAGGGGAGGGTGGTGGAGAACAGGCAGGCGACCAGGGGGGTGAGAGAGGGTGGTAAGAGCGGTGAGCAGCGGCGGTGGAGGCGGCAGCAGCGGCGACGGTGGTGGTGGTGGTGGTGGTGGTGGCGGTGATGGTGGTGATGGTGGTGGTGGTGGTGGTGGTGGTACGAAGAGGTGGAGGTTCTCATTAAGCAGCCCGGGCACCGCGCTCTGGGGGTTTAAATAAGAAGAAGAAGCGTTGCTGTGTGTGTGTGTGTGTGTGTGTGTGTGTATGTGTGTAAGAAGGGAGAAAAGGAGAAGAAACCGGTAAGACTAAGGCAGTAAGGGTGAGCAGGCGAGCGAACGCGAGAGGAAGTGGGAAACAGAGAGAGAAGAAAAGGAGATAGAAAGTGAAGGGGGTCGGGGAATTATCAGGGCTCGCGCTCTTCGCGAAGGGTTGGGGGTACCGGCAGGCAATATGGCCGCTACTGATGAGTGATGCTCGTAACCCTTACCGCCATCCATCCCTGACTGATACGTCAGTCAGTCGGATCTCTTAACATACTTGGGAATTATGCTCGCCACGACCCTTCTTTATCTCCATTCCTACCATTGTTCTCGTCCAAGGTCCTCCGTATTCGGTCAACGTTGCCGCGTATCCCGTATCAATTACTTTAATTAGACTCACCTCCTTCGCGGTTGATTCCCCATACTTTTCTACCTCGCTGAATTTTCTAAGCGGACTTGGACGCGCATCGAACACCCTTCCAGAGCAAAACAGACGATCAATTATATCGTTGTATCGTCGTGCATAGGTTTGTTCGACAACATGGAAAAAGATCTTTCTTTCGAACGATACGAACGGCGGTAACGAATTACGTGGCAATTAGGATACATTCTCGCGCAACGATTCGAAATTATTTCCGTGATCTCGACGCGATCGAACGAATTCGCGCTGATCCAAATTATCAGCTTCCAATTTATTCCAAACGTAAATGTCAAGTTGCGGTTAAGAACGGCAGCAGCGTCGAATCGCTATAGAACAACCCCACGGTGGAACCTTTGTTACCAAACGCGTCGGCTCTACGTTTATATTACGGAGAATTTACATTGGAAAAAAGGAACGGATCGTCGTTGTAAATTGAAAAGTTGTTTCGTGATTTTGCCATTTGGCTGGTTAGGCAAAGCCGATTGGTTAGTCGGAGATGTGAAAATTACAAAGTGACGAGCAACGTCGTAGCCGTTTTCGTAACGAATGAAACTTGAGTCGCACCATACATCCGATAGAATTATCGATACAATCTTCATTTCCCGCGGACTAATCAGAACACTCCCCCCAGGGGCAAATCGTCTTTCCAACGAAAATATGATTAGAACAGATCAAGGGTGTCCATGGAAGTTATATAAGACACGGATCGCCCCGGCACCTTTAACGATCAAGATCCAAAGCGTATAGGTATACAAGCGAGCCCGACGAAAGGTATTAAGAAGGTACAGGCAGCCCTAACCTAACTGCAGCAGCCCTGGACCGATCCTCATCCTCCTTACACCCACACTCCGTGGCCGTCTTACTCCCTGGCCCGAAGTTAAGGGTGGTCGCTCTTTGTCTCGCCCCTTCGCCCTCCTCTTTCCCATCGTATGCGTGCTACACGGACGAAAGGCACGCGTGTGCGTGAAACCTCGCAAGACGGACAACGGGGTTGTTGGGTGGATGGCTCGAAGGTGTAGGATGAGAAGAAGGAGGAGGCAGGAGGCGAAGGAGAGAAAGTGAAAGAGGGAGCGAGAGAAGCTGGCACGAGCGAAGGAGAAAGCGAGAGAAAGGGTGAGGAGTGCAAACGGAGGGGAATGCAAATTAGAAACGCTTGGGCAGAAAGCAGGAGGAAGAGGGCCAGGGTAGCGTGGGAGGATAGAGAGGGTGGCACTGGCTGGATGGGGGTATATAAGAGGTGGTGACTGAGGGTGGTGGCCAAGGAACTTCACTTATGTAAACCGTGTAACGGTGTGCGCACTCGCTTGCCGCGTGTGTTCACACTGGCACCTACCGGTTTCTCCATGTATGTGTACGCGTGTCCCCCATGCGTGTGTGTATATATCGATTGCTGGCCAAGCTACCCCGCGGGGTACCCTCCTTACTACCCCTATAGTAATTATTGTGCTTCTCACATGTGTGTATTTGTCGTGAGATTTCGCGCAGGATGGTATGCGTGCGGGCGAGCGCACACACGTTGCAAAAGACCCTGTACACGTATATCCGAGTTCCTTACGTGCCTTGTCCGATGGTTCCTATAGCGAGCTACGGCATTTAACGGGTGTCATCCTATAAAGCGAACTTCCATTCGTTACGAACCCGTACGAACATCCTATCGTACCCGTCCCGACCAACGGTTCGTTCCGGCAAAATGTTTTCTACCAGTCGCCGGCAGTCGTCGTTTCTGCAAATTCTTACTCGCTTCCATCGTTCACCGCGGCTAATTACCCCTCTACCACGCTTTTCTTGCATTCTCTTCGTAAATACGAACTTTATAAATATAAACTGTATGATGGTCGTTCGAACGGAGAGAAAACGAGAGTCGCGATAAGGACTACACGCGAAACGAAAGCTGCTCCGTAGATACGAAATTTACGTAACGAACGCTCGACTTTAACTTTCGTTTTGGCTAACGATATCTATGGAAGAACAGCTGTTCGGCGAAGCTTTACGGAAAACACTTTAAAGGCGTGGAAGGCGCGAGACCGAACATCTAAGAATAAGATCGGTTTATTTTCATTTCGAAGAAAAGTTGCCAAAGCCCGTTCGAAATCGTTGCACGATTACACGTTCGATACCATCGATTGTACCAACTTCGCCAACTCGAATCCTTCTATAGCGTTCGATCGTGGAACGGGCACGCTTTAAAACTCTGCTTTACATAGGTCGACACGCGAACCTTTAACAGCCTCGTCAGATGGAAACAAAGTCGCACAAGCGTGTACTACGTTTTACTAAGTTTTACGCGTAACGCGCATAGTTGACGCTGGGGAACGATCGTGCGTGGCGTTCGA
This sequence comes from Bombus difficillimus, assembly GCA_014737525.1. NCBI lineage: Eukaryota > Metazoa > Arthropoda > Insecta > Hymenoptera > Apidae > Bombus > Bombus difficillimus. Next base: position 163,591 of record JACXIT010000243.1, on the reverse strand, counting down.
ACGGCCGTGCCACCTGATAGATCGGGCCACGCCGACGCTCTTATTCGAAATAAATGGCAAGACTCGTGCGATAGTATGTAATTCCTCGGCCAGTATTTCGTTCTTCGCACACACGATCGCGCGTCCGTGACACCGTAGGTGAAGCCACGTGCGGGTTCACACACAATTTCACCGGCACGGTAGTGCACACAACTAACGGTCCGAAGTGCAAGAACATCCCTGCAAGCCACCCTCGACCACCTCGTCCATCCTCTCCTAGGGCAGTCTTGGAAAGGACCTTCGAGCAAGAGGATAGGAGAGAAGCGGTTAGGAACGGACGGTACGACGAGAAACGAACGGACCGACGGACGTAGGACAGAGCACGCGCTATATATAGCAACCCTATCTTGCGACACACAACCACAAGTCATCCCCCCGCTCACGTACTTTGGCCGCATTCTCAGCCCCACGGTTCACCCCTTGGCTCACCCCTTCGTCGTTTTACCTATCTCCTTCTCGTTCTCCTTCGCCTTGCACCACACTCGTCCGCTTTAACTCTCCGTTGTTGTCTCTCTTGCTTTCGCTCGCGGTTCTTCCCCCGTCCCCTTCGCCCTCTCTTCCCGCCGCTTCATCGTGAAACCTCCGAGGCAATCAATCCTCCGTCTTACAACGTACTGACCACCTTCCGAGAAACTTCCACCGGCACTCGTGGCTAGATGGATTTGAGGAAAAAGTCGTGAATGGTTAATCGTCGGTTCTGCGGACAGCGCTGCACTGGATTTTGCTTTATTTGCCATTGTCCCGGGCCGCGAACGACGAAACAGGGCTTCTCGAGGGTCGAAATAATTGTTCTACTTTCCAACCGAACGGGTTGGCTTACTTTCACCGAAATCTCTTCTCTTCGCCTTCTGTCTCGTACGATTCGATTCTTCCGTACGAAGCTTGCAGCTCGATTTTTCAAACATTTTCTATCCCCTTTCTCGCACATCTCACTTTGCAAACGTTTCCGCGATGCGAGTTTAACCGAACAAGATTTAACAGGAATAAATAATTTCTCTCTCAAAATAACATACAAGCACGCACAGCTTCCATCCATCCATTATCGATAATATATCCCGATATATATATATATATTCTCACAAAACGATACACCCGTGTTATTTCGACATTTCAATTTCTTTCGAAATCGTAATATTTCCCAACTCGTTCTTCCCCACCGTTATTCTATTCTTGTTTCTTCCTCTGCTAACTATCCGAGGCAATCTATCTTCCTTTTTGCAATGCACTGACTGCATTTCAAACAACTTTTACCTTTCTACGTTCGAAGTTAACGGTAACTCTTGATTTAACTCGAGGGGAAACAAATCGCAAAATTTTGGCGTAGTTTGAAAAGAAGTTTTCCCTCCTATACTTTTTCGCCCTCGATGAGACGATTGTATTCAATTATTTTACGCTATACTGTGTCATATATTTACGAATCGATATTCTACGTAATCGTGATTCGTGTACGTTACGCGTGAGTTACGCGTATCGTAATTACGACGAGGAAATACAATCGTACGAGCCTGAAGACTCGTCACAAAGGTGTAGCTCTTGGTAAAGTATAGAAGAAAAAGCAAAGAATAGATATCGAAAAATCCTTCGCTCGGCTTTCAGTGTAAAGCCACTCTTTAATCACGACTCGGGGCAAATTATGGACAGTTAATTCGCTTGGCTTCTCCTCTCTTTTACGGTTATTCTATGCGGTCATTTCCATCTCTTCGCTCTGTAGCCAAAGGCGTTCCACAGTCAAATCGAGAACCAATCAATACCGATAATTAATTAGAAAAATCAGAAAGAAAAAACTTACGAAACTCAAGAGTTCCAACGGAGCTGGTAGAAAAACTGCCGGAGGCTTTCGTTTGACTCCAAAGTCCCTTCACCCTGCTCCCCCCCCCCCTCCTCCCGCCCTCTCATCGGTTCCTCTCCGGTGAAACCACCCTTTTCGCCCCTGTTCGACCCTACCGAAAGTCCTTGCTCAATCAGCCTTCCTCCAGAGTTCTTCCTCGCTCTATGTTCTTCCTCGTTCTCAGGCTCGTCTCTTAGGCTGCAGTACTCTCGTGTCTTCGTGCCCCTTTACCATTGAATAAATTAACGTTTTTAGTTTGCCGATATTCTGTCCGACGCAGCCTCGGCTCCACTCTACTCTCTATATCTTCCGTCTATCGCAATGAATGAACTTCTTTTTCTTTCAGACGCTGCTGCCTTCGCAGCGGCCGGGCCGCGCTCCTTCGCGCCGCTCCTCGGCCACCCCCACTCTATTCAACCGCGAAAATTCTGCAGGAATTTTAATAACTCGGATTCGTACTGATTAAAACGGAGGTCGCATCCGACATTCCTCCGACCAGCCTACGGTTGCTACTTGGCAGCGGGTGAGTTCAATATTTTGCCTCTGTGTATTTATTCCTTCTTAATCCGTGTTCCTTTTGAAGAGATAGAGATGGAGAGAGAGAGAGAGAGAGAGAGAGAGAGAGAGAGAGAGAGAGAGAGAGAGGAAGACAGGCGGGCAGATTGGGAAAAGACGAGAAGAAAGAGAAATACGTCGTTGAAACTTGTCGAGTCGTTATTATATTTATTCGATAACATTAATAATTCCTCTAGCGTGCGTTTGCATCGTATATGTCGTATTATTTGATTCTATTTACGAAAAATTTATTTTTCTGTGATAAACTCGAAACGCAATTTTCTTCGCCCCTGTAACATAAACGATATACTTTCTTTCCGTCGTACAAACTTATTAGCAATTAACCGAAATTATTCGATTCTTTCTTTTTTTTTACTTAAAGTTTTAGGCGTCGCATCGACATCTAGATCAACCAGTAAAAAATTTCACCTTTTCACAGCGTTCGTTAAAGAGAACAGGTAATTCGATTACGATAATCGATCGTTTTAGTTTTTATACAGTTCTGACGATCACGATGATATTCAACAACGATTACACTGCGTTTCTTCGCATTCTCATTCACATTTAAACATGATTACTTCTTTATGTACGTTACGTCTATTCAAGGATACTTTATGTAAATAAGCCGAACAAGGTCAGAAACTTGGCTTCGGATTTACCATCCACTTTCTCTCCTTTCGACCCGTTCGACCTCATCCTTTCTCACTGACTGGAAACTTCAGCTTTCGTCGCTTTTACACGTAACACGTCTTACATTATTTTACGACCTCCCAGAATCAATTAAGCAAAATCTTCCACCCTCTAAACGATCTTAAAACGTTCATTGTTCGATCCATATATCGGACGAAATCATCGTCGCGCTTATACATATATCTATATTTGTATACATGGATTTACAAACATTGTTCGCAGAGAGTCTGCGTATTTTATTATTACCTATCTCGAACCTTGCGGATTCTTTTCGTGTTTAATCGCGTCGTATCAAAATATACTTACGTCATTCAATCATAAAGTGACATCGAAATCAGAAAATTAGCAAATATATCGTGTCTTTCTCGCGTGATCATTGTACTTATACGTACATATGTGTATAACTTTTGGTAACGATACATTCAATTGCACGGGGGAAATACGACTCACAGTATGCCGCGTATCTGTGAGTCTGCGAATACCTCGAGACGTCACGCGCTCTTGGCTTTTAACAAAGCTATGCGAAGTCATACCAATGGCAAACGTGTCTAAATCCACGCATGCGAATAAAAAAATCCTGTACCGTACAAGCGTGATGCTATAAAAGCGAAGGGAAACGGATTGACCCTACCGAATTAGATGCTTTCTATCGAATGTCCCGACTCTGAAGCAGTGTGATAGCTTACGTGACTGAACGACCGCGATGATCATTTAATTCCAGTCGAGGAAAAGTATCAACAGTCGGGGGCAGTTGATCGGGGTGAGGGTGTCATTCGGTCCGCTGGTCTGTCGGTCTGTTGGCCTAGGGAAGGGAGCGTGGCGCACGTCCACTATCAATTTATCACCCACCCTCGCAACTTTCCCTCTCGGACCTCGTTCTCGTTTTCCCTCTTTTCTCGGGTCGCCCAACCTCTCCCTTGACCTCTGCACCTCCCTCCCTGTCTCCCTATCTGTCTTTTCTTTCATCCTTTTTCGATCCACGAAAGAAGAGACCACTCTGAGAAAAGAGGGAACACGAAGAGAGTCGAAACAACCATGACCAGCACAATCTAGCGGTGGTCAGTTCACGCTGTAGGATTATAGCTTGTACGTACTACTCGTCGCAACCAGTCCGTTTGCTCTTTGACTCGTCGAGCACCGAGCGGAGAACCGTTTACGTTGAGCGATTCTGATCGTGAAAAAGGATAGACTAGCAAGGACGTGCATGATTTTCGCTTTTACGACACATCGGGGAACGTTACGAATGCCCGAAGGAAGGCAAGAGAACTTCGTTTTCAATTTTTTAAAGATAAAAGTTATCGTACCTTCTTATCGAGATCTGTTTCGTGTTTCGTTACTTGGAACGACGCGACACGACCTACGATTTAGCACTGACTTTGCCTAAAAATCCGATTCGTACGTGCTAAATTAACTATACGGTTTCTATAATTATAAACGAATTACGTATACGCGTATACACTTTCGCTAATACGGGTCCCCTCTGGGATCGAAGATCCTATGTCTTTAAACGCGTAATCAACTCTTTGCGTTAATTGATCGAGATTCTCGGTATTCTCTGACATAACTTAATAAATTGAACATCGAACGGAAAAATTTTACTGCACGTACGCTTTTTTCGTCTACTTTTGCAGAAGAAATTATCTACTCGCGTAACATCGGGCATCGTCATCTTGTATAAGCTTCGATTAAGAAGCCGTGCGTTGAACGCAAAAGTTCGATAGAAGGGAAAATAACGCGCGTTAACGTTCAAGAGTCTTGCGACGTCTCGCGTATCGACCTCTGGTACAAAAACACTTTCTTCTGGTCAGCCTTGCGCGGGTCAGTCGATCGCAGACACTGGCACGCTAACATCACCGCGCGATCGTACACGAAAAGACATAACCGAGTACGCGGAAGAAATTTTTCTACCATCGGTAACCACCGGTTATTACCGGACGAAAGGGAAAGCAAGGGAAAGAAACGAAAGACTACGACAGGAATCGGGCAGGAAGGAAAGCAGGACGACGCGACGCGACGCGACGGTGGCTAGAATCGAGGGTGGTTAAAGGAGAGAGAGAGAGATAGATAGATAGAGATAGAGAGAGAGAGAGAGAGAGAGAGAGAGAGAGAGAGAGAGAGAGAGAAGGCGGACAATAAAATCAAGCGGCAGGGCTTCAACCCTTCCGCTAGAGTTGAGTCGTAATCTTGCTTGCCACTCAAGGGTCGAGGCCTACGAGATCCCATTTTCTTTTCCGCCAGGGTAATTAATTAGCGTCACTCTGTTAAATCACGCGACGTACGTGTTGCGTGTTGAATATCCGATCCGTGCGAAAGTAAACATGATAAATAGCGATCGATCGAAATACGTGAGCTTTTGTAATTTAATTTATTTTCCTTTCCTTAATCATGCACGTAATAGCTCTGTTAAAATCGATATGAAGATTTTATCGATCGCGTGGAACAACGACGATACGTTGTAAAAAGGCACGATATTCAGAGAAGCCGCGAAGAATTACGAGAACGGAAACGCACAACCTTTCGGTGGTTTATACACGAGTAATTTTCCAACCAATATCAAAAGTTATCTTTCCTCTGGCGCAAATGAACTTTAATTTCTGTAATTCAATAAGCCACAAGTGCACTCTCCGCTCGTATCTCCGATAATTCTGGCTTTCAATACGAGTTTAAGAACATCCGAGATCGGCACTTATTTGTAAGTAATTCAGATCCGCTCCTGGCCCGCCCTTCTCCATGGTTTAATGATTAAGACGAGCGTGGAGGAGGCCGGTGGGAGGGGGGGGAGGGGGGCACAGGAAAGAAAAACGAAACGAGTAAAGAGAGAAGGATAAAGAGAGTGGCTCTTGTCGTCGTTGCTGCATTTTTAATACCGCATTCTTCCCTTTAAAATTTAAAAATACTTCCGCGTCGCGTAATTGCAGGACCTGCTGGAAGTAAAATGCACGTGAATGCAGGGAAATCCGTCTCGTTGGTCGATCCACCGCCGACGGAACAGAGTTTCGCGAAAAGAGGAGGGAGGTGGCGGTAAAGGGGGAGTTACAGAGAGGCAGCGTGCCGGGGCTGGTTGCTCCAAGAAAATTAAGTACTGCCTGGTAATTTGAGGTATTGATTTTTATAGCCTCTCTCGGTAGGCATACATTAAAACTCCCTCTTTGCCCCCCTACCCTGCTTTGCTTTCCACTCCTTCTTCTTAGTCACCCTTCCCTGCAGGGGTGACACGAACACGGCGGTGCCTGGCGATCCAGCATAAATCTATCTTCCCTTCCCTTCCCTTCCCTCTTTCGAACGAAACGTTCGCATACGTGTCTTTCGAACGAGCCTCTGCTCCTTTTCGATCACGAGCTTTGCCAGTCTTCGTACCGTAGAAACTATTTTTGTTTTTTTGTTTTTTTTTTTTTTTTTTTTTTTTTTTTTTTTTTT